>WURS02471290.1:0-13032 GCA_011762765.2 Rhinocypha anisoptera | reverse complement strand
GTTGAGCCGGGGGGCTCTCCCCCCTCGTGTTGGGGGGGCGGGGGGGGGGGGGACGACTGGCCCGCTGATTTTCATCTTTTTGGAAGTAATACCCCCCCCCCCCCCCCCCCCCCTAGGCGATTTCATCAGTTCCCACATTGAACGAAGTGCCTTTAGGGACTGGTAACATCTGACTTCGGAAAGTCGCGATTAGATAAAATAACTGCAGCGATTGTGTCAATAAATGAGACTGGAAGTTACAAAATACTAAATTAAACAATACGTAAATAACTATATCTCAGGTGATAGAAAAAACGATAACTGGGCACTAAACGTTTTTAACCTACTTCTCTAAAATAAAAACCCCGTTTGAATTTCATCTGCTCTACGCTTTAAATTATTACGTGCGTTTCATTATAGTTTTCTTTTGGTGATTAGGTAAACGAAAATGGAGAGTGGAGAAAGGTTGAAAATGTCATCCCTGAAAGGTTAGACAGGAGAAGGCAAACCCGCGAAGCTCTTGGCAAAGAGGCAAAGAAGGGATTGGCAGAGATGTTGATATGGATCGCAGAATTTTATGGTTGAGAAACTTGGACTTTCTGAGGAAGGATGTGTGTACTTGAGTTGGTGGATGAGTTTTGGGTTCAAAGTATGAACAAAAAAATGCGATAGATTAGCGGAGGTGAAAAAGGGGAACTATAGACTGTTTGGGCGATACGAGTATGATGATATCTAACATCTGATAAACACATCAGCTAAAAATAATATTCTTCATATCTTTCCATTTTTCCATTATTATGCGCATCCGATGACTCTAATAGAGCGAAATTGTAGTATTTTATTTAGGTTGACTATCTTGTACTCAAGTCGTGATAAATGAATAATTAAACTTTATTGTGCAGATTTCATAGCAATACGACTCTTTTTATACAGAAAAAAATTAAAAAGTAAAATTCATTACATTATTTCTGTTCATTACTTCTACATTAACTGGGAATCCTGTATGCTATAATTAGGGTGTGTGGTTCAAGCATTTTGTATAAGGTAGTTATTTTTAGGGCGCTAAACTATTTTGGGCTGAAAGACAACCATATTGTGAAATCACGTATAAAGCATCTATGATTATTACGATTCAACTCTTTTGAAGGCTGAATATTTATCACAGCATTTAGGTGTGAGTTGTACTGCAAAAATACCTACTTATAAACTCATTATACCAAATACCTATAAGTAGTATCTATCTACTTCATGGGCTGAATCTATAATTCGCGCAGAAATCGACAGCGAGAATTGGTGACAGGGAAGGAATTAAGACCGGGATGATGCTACTCCAGATAAAAACTATTAAGTAATTCGGATGGTAGGCGATTATGACAATTCATCTGTTCATTGATGCCACTAATTTCATATTCGTACTATATAGTTAGTATTTAAAATTTCACCGTACACTTAAAAAAAATAGAAACTACTTCACCTTTCCTAAATTACCCGCTACTTTATTTTTATGTCTTCAATAGTCTTTTATAAAAAAGTGAAGAAATGGCATTTTAAAAAAACTGTTCGACGGTTCAACAAAAGTTCTCTCTCATTTTATTTTCAAGATTAAAGGGGGCGTGAAGTCTGCATTATGTTTCTAAAACATACTGAGAACCAATTTGAATGAAAGTCAACGAAATGCCTTTAGAGGATAGTGTAATTTATAAAAGAAATACCAGATGTAGGAACATAAGGACTGTACCCGTTTTGAAAAGTAAGAGATGAAGGATTTTGACTATATCAAAGTAGAGGAGGAGAGTAGAGGAGGAGAATAGAGTCAAACTAACTGAAGTGTGAAATGAGATTAATAAAAGTGAAGTGTGAAGTCAGTTGATGTAGATAAATTTAAAGATGTCAGGCAATATACAGTATAATTTCTCCATGAAAGAGTAAAGAAAAATAGTCCACCGTAATTTCCATTAAGGGATTTCTTCATTTAAAATGTATTTAAAAGTCTTAGCGTCAGCTTCAGGAAAACAATCTTGATTGTTTACCATAATTGAAGGTATTTCATAGGCAGGGATAATGGTTACTGTCTCCAATGGTGTTTGAAAATTCAGATATCAGGTTTTCCCAGCCCAGTGCTACCTATAGTTTTCAAGGAAGATCTTGTATCCAGGAAATCACTCAGGTTAAGTCGTCACTAAGCCTTCAGCTAAAGCGTCACCACTCCAATGGATAGGGAAAATTGATACCTAGCCTGAAAAACAGTTCGGATATAAGAAATATATAGGTAGGTTCACGTGATGACCTCTAGGTAATGAGAATATTGACAGAAAGAAATTGTAGTCAGGTCGTGTTGCGTCTTTTGTGGATTCAGAGATAGGGTTAGACTGAATAGAATGGGGAATGTTAATGATAGTATTAAAAATGTATGGTCCTACTTTTGGAGGAATCGGAAATTATTAAAACCTGGAAATGAGAGAGTGAGAAGCAGGATGGAGGAATGGGCGGCGTTGGGTAGGAAGACGGATGTCCGCTATTGTCTCTGTTTTGAAACTAATTTTTATGCCGGTCCCATTGTAAAGGGGGCGCAGAACGGGATGGGGGTTGAAATGAAATTTCGTGGGGAACTAAGTAATTCAGTCAGAATTGCGAAAGATCAAGTTATATTTGTTATTCAAACAAAAGTCTTCAGTCCTTACTGAATGCATTGAATGTACAATGTGAGACCAGAGACAAGAAACGAAGTAAGCTGTGTGGGGTTGTACGGTGCAAAAACTCGTCTTTGAGTAAGGATTATGACATTAGATTGGGGATCATTGAGATGATGAGAGGTGATGATGATGAGGTGTGTGAAGTTGTACGGAGTAGGTAAAGTGGAAGGAAAGGAAGATGAGTGAATAGGGGTTCTGCACTTTGGGGGAGGATTGAAAAATTTTGGGCGAAATACGTACAACAATGGATAATTAGATGGGAGAGATGATTAGATGATAATTAGATACAGATGATATTGTTGGAGGGTAGAGTGTAACAAAAACAAGGCAGAGGTAAGAAAAGAAGGGATGTATAACTTCTTATGAAGTGGTAAAGTGAGCAAAAAACCTGAGGTGTAGAGTTATTAATACCTGACAAACTAAGATCAAACAAAATTTGTTGGTGTAATACATATGCATTCCTGATACTTCATTCTCATCAACAGTACTATCAGATCTAATAAATTTCATGTCAGACTGAATATGAGTGGCTCATATTGCATGTTTGCTTTAAAGCTTTAAACGCGTTAAAATCCACGGTGAGATATTGGGATAGTAACCTATTATCTTTTCTGCTAATCGTGATGGAGATTTTAGCTTTTTATGGGTATCTCTGTTCACAACTATATCTGTTTATTTGTTTATATATATATATATATGTACTACGTAAATTATTTCTTTAACAATGACATTTAATACAACGGCTTACGCTTATCTTTTTATCAGAAATTAACTTCGTGGTAATCATCGTTAGCTGAAATCTAAATATTCCGTCCTTTCTATTGTTTCTACGATTAATGGCTTTAAACCCGAGGAAACATTTCATTCATAGCTTGATTCAATTGTAAGCTTTCAAACCAATAATTTTATTGATACAATACTTTGGACTTTGTGGTATAATACAGCTAACTAATTTTTAAGATGACGGTGGTTAACTTTCATTAATTAAATTAGTTACTCTTTGGAAAAATTATTAGTTAGCTTAGTTACCTGAGAATTCCCGATATCTGTTCATTATCATTACTAAAACTGAACTTCAAATCACCGTTACACTCATTGAAACTTTTAGTGAAAATTCTTTTTGCGTATGATAGATTTAGCAGACCAATAATGACTGGTTTACTCACTATTCTAAACTCTAACTTAATAATGACCCAGGGAGCTGAAACATCCAATTGAAAAAAACTGTTGTGCACGTCAGAAAAACCTGAGAGAACTTCAACACGCTCGAAGAGTCAGTAGAAGGTAAATGAAGTCCGATACCCATAAAAATTCGACGAAGTTTTTTTATTAATGCCTTCCTCTCTGTTCAAAAGAAATATCCTTCTTAAAATATTAGAGGTATGTCCGCCATTTTGGCCTCGTTTATCGCGCAATTGTTATGGGTACACTTCTTATTCCCATCCCTGTTTAAAAAAATTAATGTACTTTTCTGGCGTTTAACCTACTTTTGATATTATGCTAGAATCAAAAGTAATGCATATATCGTAGATTAGTATTAGGCAGCGTGGTGTCAATTGTTTTTCTCTTTATATTACTCTGTAGTCAACTTCTTTCTAGTCTTAGTATTCACAATCTTATTTTGATTATAACATGGTATATTATGTGATTCGTGAGTAGATTCGTTTAATGACATCAGGTAATATAAAAAAAGAAGTCGGCCGATCATATGACTTATTTTAGGTCACGGTGTCAGATATAGTACGTACCTGATTTTGTTGATTACTGATTTTTTATATCCATCGGCCAGGTTGACCGAGTGAGTACTGTGCTTGCCCGCTAATTTTTCATTTGGAGGTATTATGGAAAATACGTTTAGCACTCCCAAGGAAGTTGGGCCTGGGAAGTATGGGACTCGGCCGGGGTTTTAATTCGGCCCTTACCCACTTAAAACCACACCGCCTGATTGTGCGTATTAAGGAAGGCAGCACCTGGTCCAGGTAGACGTCATCAGCCCTATCCAACTCCCGTTCTCTCAACTGCAGCTTCAGTCATCGGCCAAAGTTCTTGGGTTTGAATACCGCTCAGGGCATGGGTGTATTTTTCTCAAACTAATTTTCCTGTATGGTTTGCATCAGCATGGGCACGCAGCCGTAAACAAAATGTTCAAACCACGGAACAAAGCGACTCCAGAGTAATTGGGGAAAATTATTAGGAAGGGACAATGCTTGATTTATATCTCCTTGTGCTTTTTTAAACTATTAGCCGTGTTGTTCGATCATCAATTCGATGCGAGTCTAATACCAACGGAGCCCCTAAATGACCTCCTGATCCCAGCGTACGAGTACTTTCCGTTGCGCCTCCCCAACCGTAAAAGGTGACCTTATTACCATACGGGGCTTCTCCCCCTACCACGACTCCCGACTGATTATTCACCTACCCGTGGCGTCACGAGCAACCACATCTGACCAGCCCCTCCCAGATTCGACGACACGTGTTTGGTCGTTCCGCGCCCGCGAATCACCTCCGAATCACCACACCGACGCGGCGGCCGCCTCCCCCCAAGAGGGCGGATGTGGAATGGTCTGCTATGGCATTCACTCCGTCGGAAAAGAGTATCTTGATTTTTATTCTCGTTGGAAAAAAATTTCTCTCCCGAACCCGCCCTTCCCTCTCTCACTCTCCGAGACCCTTTACCATGGAGGAGGGGGGTTGACTTGGGGGCGAGGAACCGGAATACCTGCTAAAGAGGATTTTTCTTTTCTTTCATTTTATAATGAGAAGTTTCTGCTCGTTATTTCCGTCTTCAGAAAAAAAAGAGACGGGAAGGGAACGTATAAAAAAATCTCGCTGCACATACACGGAAAAAATCGCTCACTTCGGTATATTTTTTTAGGGACAGTTTTTTTTTTAATTTCTACATTCAATTGTTTCTGTGATAAACATGCTCGTTCCCTTTCTCCACGATACTGTCAGAAATCCGATCACAGTTGTTATTTATCTCTACCGTTTATCCTTTGTTTTCGAAATGAAGGCGGAGTTTCGTTCGTTCGCCCCGGAAGCAATTTATTCAAGAATGCGACACCACGTATGCAGAAAAAAAGGGATGGCGCTCGAATTAATCGTTAAAGAAACAATTTTCCAAGGAAATTCTGAGATTTATATCTGACAATGTATGTGTTACAAGTTTAACCTGAAGAGTCATTTTTTGCTCGAGTGGTTACAGAAGACAACTTTTGTCATTAACTTCCGATTTGCCTCACGCAGGCTATTAATTAAAGTGAAAACAAGTCATTTCTCCACTAAGCTTTTATTAGATAAAATGCTTATGCTCATATGAATAGTTCTACACTTTGATCTTAAACCATCCTTTGCATGCCCTTTCTACCGGTCTGAAGACTCTAATAGCTAAACCAGAATTGAAACAACCAAAAACATGCTCACGTGAGAAATATACGTATGTGATAAACCACAAAGTACCATATATGCTCATATCTTCACAATTTTGTAAGTATCAAGCGTCATTATTGTGAGAATGTGACTTTACTCAAGTCTTTCCTTTACAGTGGCACTTGATGAACTATGGTAGAGAGGGAAGAAACAGAGAGAAAAGTATTTATTTGGATAGCGTCATAAAGGAAAACAGACGTAGCGGCGGGTATACTAGACGGAGAATTACGTTAGCGAGAGGTGCTTTTGCGAAAAGGTGGAAGTAGATGTGAGGGACCTTAATGAAAGACTTGAAAACGTTAGTTAAAGGCGGCATACGTAGTGATGAAGAAAGATAAGAGTAGATAAGGCTTTTAAAATGTGCGTTTGACGAAGGATTTTGGCGAATTAAACAGAGAGGGAAAATAATGAAGTAGTGCTAAGAATGGTAGGGGAGGAGAGGCAATTGCTGCGTGAAATCCAAATAAGGCAGGGAAGGTAGAATGGAAGGGGTACTCAGAGGTAATTGGTTACTGAAGAAAGTAATGGATAGTATAATGTTGGATAAGGGAGATAGAGGTGGGAAAATAATAAGTATCTTAAGTGAAATGATGGATGGTAGGAATTTTGTAATCTCTTAGAGGAATTTATGCTATGGCGGGGATCGATAGTTAAACGAATCATAGGAAAGCAAAATTAGGACGATGGTCAATAAAAGAGGGCGGGGCACTATTGGACGGGTTGTGTCTCCTTAATTTGATTTCGAGTCACTCATGTCTGCGAGACATTCGAGGATATGAAGAGGCTGGTTGGTGAAAGGTATTGTTGTGGTGCCACTATATATAAACGAACCTTCGGACTGCAAACATAGAACGATGCTCAATAAAGGTGAGTAACGTAGTGAGTGGCTGAGTAACGTCCCTAATGGCGGTACCGCACTTACATAATCGAAGGTCATTCACTTCCGCGAAAAGACAGATAAGGAGTGGACCAAGGACCCATCGACAGAGATGGATGAGTTATATTTGAAATAAGAGGGAAACCGATTGGACAGATACTAAGGAAAGAAAGAGTGTAACGGAAGGCGAGAATAGGTATTCCAGATACAACGATTGGTGGTAGGAAGTAGGTACAGTTGAAGAGCGATTCATGTTAAGGTGATGCTAATTCGTTCTGATATGAAGCTCATCAAAAACTGCCTTACCTACCTGCCCTTCTCGCTTTCTTATTTGTACTACAGCTATTTTTCTTTACTTCGTATTAGCGTTCGTCTATTTCCTTCTCTCTTCCATCAATATCATCTCTTCTGTGACCCAAGGCTTCCAAATTCTCCTGGTATTTACTGTTCCTATTGTTGAACAAACGTTTCTCAGTAAGCTCACTTTAATTTAATGTCTTCTCACTTTCCTTTTACATAAATTTGACAACCCCGTTTTTCCATTGGATTTTTTTTCTACGATGATTAACTTATGTGCCTTCCTTTTGATTTACGACCTTCCTTTCACCTCTGTATTCCATTCACGGGACCTCCGTTGTAGCCATCTACTTTAAACTAGGACCATCAAAAATAATATTTTGCTCAAAACTGCATTTGCATCCAGGAAAATATTTGTATGCATCTCGCTGCTCTAATATGTATCGCTGAAAACTTGGTTGTCTGATTTATATCTCCCTGTCACATACGGTATTTTCCATATGTACCTCTCTGTTGTACTGTTACATGATCTTTTCGTTAAACCATATCTCTGACAAAATCCCGCCATTTTCATCCTATGCTCATTTCTTGTAGTCATTCTGAATTCTAGAATCTATATTCCCAGAACTCAATCCCCTATCTTCCCTTCCTTATTGAATTCACTGGATCAGTTTTCATTTCTTATGGCTATAACTATACTTCTAATTGACCCCACATTTCTATTATTTAAATCCATTCACGTGTGAGCCTAAAACTGATATGGCCATAAAAATTTTATTTTAATTCACATTTTGGTCTACTATGGCGCTGTTTTGTGTGTTCAAGAGTGCAGAATCTTTTTGTGCAAGTCTGATGGAGGTCAAGTGCACAGTGACGCCGGCTGACCAAAAAAAGCATGGAAGCTCTCATAGAGAAATGCTCCAAAAAAAGAGCACCAGATTCACGTGACGATTTTTACGTAGTGAAGTCGGAAAACATCTTGATATACATGAAAGAAGGTCGACAAAATATGGCGAAACCTGTATATTTGTATCAACAAATGTATGAGTCGCTCGGAAAAGTTTATAAAATTATAATTATAAAAAAATATGACTGTTTCAGCTCACTACGACCTGCCACAAACTCTGACATTGCTGCTGCTAGTTACTATCTTCACACTGATAATGTGAGGATAATCCAATGAAATTCTAGCATTTGTTGGATGAAAATGAGATGGGAAAGTAAAATATAAAATTATACTTCCCATGATAATCCCCATGTCAAATTCCCTGCATGACTATACACATACATTGGATTCCAATCATAAAGAGTTGATGTGGCATATAAACATTGCGTGGACTCACCTTCTACAACGCACTCGATCCTATCAAAGGAAGAAGAAATTACCAGTAGTAATGTAAAGTACTTCGATAACTACGGTCATTACGCACCTTGACTAGACATTGAAAACTAGGTATTACATTCCCATTCCCTGTTTAAAAAACGGTCTAGTAAAAATAAAGGCCTTGTAAAATAGGCCCTCATAAAAGTATTTTAAAAAGAGTTAAAAATAGGAAATAAGTTTTGCCTTAAGGAATACTAAGGCTGTCAATCGTACAAATTCAAAGACGATTCGGAAACCTGGAGTGGTCAGCACCACGCACGGCCAACACATGGGTGAATTTCAGAATAGATGGTGTGGTCATACACAGACGGGACCCACACAATGCTACAATATGTCCAGACGTTATCCTAGCTATGGTTTCTTTCCGGGGTTACTCTCCTGCCCCTTCAGTCGCCTCTTAAGGCAAGCAGAGACACTCTAAATGAGGGCAAAGACGAAAATGCACCAGTAACAATCAATGTTATTATTCTAAGATGGCAGACGTAGGGTCAGCAAGAAGCCGATACCTATTTTAATTTCAATTTGATAATATTTATCATATACATGCTTTATTTTTCTAAGCTTGTCCCTAACCACCCTTGCATGCTTAATTCATTTTACTTGTTCTCGGTCTCTTCATTCTTTCACATCTTATCATCTCTTCTTCAATTACTACCTCAGTGACAGAAAAACACGTTTTCATAATAAAAAATAAATGTGACCTCTCCACCTGTCTGCCATGGAGTAAAATATACGTTTTCTTCTTGGTCTGAATGATGGATATAGGCATTAGAGTTGATATATTTTCTTTAAGAAAAACGTTAACATAAAATATGATTTCGTGTACAAGGAGTGATTTTAATGAAATCTATCTTAAGAGAAGGTGAATAACCTCATTAACATTCATAATGAAGGTACAAGCTTATACACATATTCTACATTCATGGAATATTCATGGTGATTCCATTTAAATTAAGTTGTGGTCAGTAGCGTGTCCAAAATAATTAATCGAATTTTTTTAATATTCGTGTTTAATTTTAAGCACTGGAAGTGTTGATAATACTGTGATGGAGAACTACTTATATGATGTTACTTATTTGTAGATTATTTTTTTCGTTTAACACATAGCAGAGTGACAATTAGTTTTACAAATACATAGAAGGTATTAATTTCGAAGAAAGAAGCAGTGAAAAAACAATCAACTCCCTCTCTTTAAATGATAGATTAAAACGCTTAAGTGCCTAAGATGGACCTACAGTTTTAGATGCAGCTATTGTTGGGCATCATATCAATTTAAAAGGTCCACTGTAAGACACCAATGGGGTTTAAGACAATTCCTGTCACCAACGCAATTTCCAATAGTAGAAACAACTTCATAACTTGTAACAGTCACAGTTTTAATACCGTTAAAACATGAGTCTAAAAGACTCTATGCTGAATCATATAAAAACCAACTAAAGCAATTGCTATTCCACTACTACGGATATTGATCATAGCTATTAAAGAGTCCATTCATATGCGGAAATGTTTAGCAACCATTAGTGTAGTACAGCGATGATTTTTAATAATAATAATAATTTATAGATATTTAAATTGCACAGTGGTCTAGAAACTTATACCAGAAAAGCTAGTGGCGCCGCTAAAGCTTCCGTAGGAAATTTAACGTTTTTTCTGTTTCTATATTATTCTGTATTCTAGACTGTGACAAGGGAAATTAGAAAAGGAAGGTGTCAGATTCATCGGTCAAACCTGATTGGGAAATCGGTCGCTTTTGCGCTAAGAGTTAAAAGTCTCTAAAAGTTACATGTCCTTGCGTTGGCTTGCAGGGTATTACGTAGACGGAGAGCGCTCTTTGCATTGGCCTTGGGAGCAAAGTGCATGTGCATTCCCGCGTTCACCTCTGGTTTAAGTAATCTAATCAGCATGAACGTTATTTTAAACCTTTCCTAATAATTATCGGGCAAAAGAAATCATTTTATAATCTCGCTGCATATTTTGACGGTTTTGTGCAATCGGCCAAATACATATTAAATATTTATTTGAACGCAACTGTGACAATTTATTAACAGCCATAATTTTAACAAACATTAAATACGAAGTTTTAACATGATATGTTACTTGATGCACTACGAAAAAAGAACTGCAATGAAAAACCTATAATATAATAAAATATTAATGGCGTGAACTGGCCACTCCAAAGTGTTCTCGGAGAAATGGGAGTATTTAGAAACGTGAAATACATTCTGAGCTGAGAACATTTCATTTCACTCATCGTTTTACCATAGAATATTTGGCCTAGCATTTAAATCATGCGTAAAGGCCACCACCACGGTTTCTCATCTTGAACAAGGCGCAAATATTCTGTAGTAAAGTCTCAGGTGTGGGGTTTGTTTGGCACCCAAGGCCAATGCAAAGAGCAATCAAATAGTAAAATCGACCGACTACCAACTCCGGCATGAACGATCAATTCACCGCCTTCCTATTGGAATTTTCCTTTTCACTGTATTGAGTATAGAATCGTATACAAAGAGACACAACTTTGCATTCTCCTGTGGACGAAAAATGTGCACAGCTCACTTTGTTGGGATACTTTTCTATCCAACTGTATAATTAACAATAGTAAGTTTCCTAACAGCGGAATATAGGTTCCTTAAACAGAACCTGTTTTGGGGTTACCATTAGTAACATTTACATGCAAGGCATAGTAACATCATTATCATCAGAGTCATCATTATCAAAGGCCACAATATTGGTTTGTAGCTCTCTAAACTATCCTGTCACTTGCCAGGCTCTTCATACCTACTTTTTTGTTCCTAATGCTAACTTTCTGCATTTTTCTGACTCATTCACTATCCTTGGCCCATCTCTAGGATACTTCCCTCCTAATATCCTTTCTAATTTAGTTTTCACCCCTATAATGTCTTAAAATCTGTCCTTTTCTTTCCTTCTTATTGTGTCTACTCAACCTCAGGTTATCTTTCGATGGCTCTTCGTGGTACTTTTTCATTGGTTCTTCCCAATTGATTATCAAATGAAGGAGGCAGAACCTTCCTGACGGTGCTCAGCTACCATCCCACCTCTGCAGTCCGAAGATTAGTTTCTATATCGCAGCTTTCCAAGGTATCCTGTCAACTGCCAGCCTCTTCATACCTTCGTGGCTCCTAAAACTAATATTCTCTGATATACGTAATAGAATTAAAACTTAACTCTTTGGTAAATATAATCTAAAGGTAAGAAGAGTACAAATGAGCAACAGGTTATCATATTAAACAATTGTATCTAAATGTAAACTTCATGCATGATATATGAAAAAACCAGTGAAGTAGAACAATCAAAGCGTTCTGAAATTCCTATATCATTTTAGAATCACAATGTAAGGTTTTTTTGGGTTGATCTGGTTATAATCGAGTATCTTTCGAAGGAAGAACGATCTTTTGAGTCTCCAGGTATAAAAGTCCCTTTCATATTGTTTGTCGTGTTGGTCCAATATAATGTGAGCCTCTAATGTTTCACTCACTCGAAACATACAAACTCCTAAACAAATCTAAAAGCCAAATTCTCACGACGTCGCTGACCCACCACCTGGTTTTAAGTTAAATACATTTTACAAATTGTCGATTCTGTGATTGCCATACTCCCGTTCAGAAATTCAGCCCTGCGGCGACATATTTCTTGTATTTATCGCATTACATGGCACCAAACGAAACGCCTCAATTTGCGAACATCAATGAAGTAAATTGATGTGAGTTGGCATAGCGACCTCTGAGGTTAAACAATATTGCGGCGTCCAAAAACGTGCAATCTTTCCGCGCGGATCGAAATTTCTCCTCCATTACTCATCGATGGACGCTTGTAACTTCTCGAGGAGCAGCATCTCAAGAACCCATCCTCTCCCTCTCTCTTACTCCATCCTCTCCTATTGCCCAACTTTCTAGCTCTCTAAATATCTTCCACGCGTACCATAAATGTTTATTAAGATGTCAACGTCAAGAGTGGGAATTCCTTCCCACAACCTTCCTGCATACTCTCTCTCTCTCTCCTCTGAGCGTAGCGTAACTTCGATAATTTTGCAGCGCCAGAAATCAACGTCCATGTTCGAAAAAGGCACGAAGGTCGGGAGGGAAGGGGGGGAGTAAGAGGGGGTTAGGACGGGAGGAGGAGATATTTGGAATGGTTGGTTGGGTGGGGGGAGGGCGTGGGGGAAAACGCCGTATGTTTACGTGACGCACGTGTGTTTGTGGGTTTGTGTGAGAGAGAGAGAGAGATGGAATTGGAGGGAGGGCGGGTGGTCAGAGAGAGAGAGAAAGAGAGAGAGAGAGGAGGAGAGCGTAAAGGAGGGATAACGTGGAGGAGAAGAGAGAAGGATGAGGATTCCCATACAATGCGATGCGTCT
>WURS02471280.1:0-13032 GCA_011762765.2 Rhinocypha anisoptera | reverse complement strand
GTATGGTGGTGACTCACCCCCTGCCACACGCCCTTGTGGCGGCTTGCAGGGTATTATGTAGATGTAGATGTAGATTCGAATTAGTAGAAAACTTCAGGGTTTTAGAAAACTTCCATTTTATTTAAGAAACTTATTTTTTTTCAGATAACATCTGCATTTGAATATTTTTTAATTCGCAATCTCCCTCTCACTACCGTTACTGGGTTGAGAATTCCAAAATTTTCAGCCCATGCATGAAAATATGAATCCGTGAGAAAAAACGTATTCTCTGGCGTCGGAGTGACATTCAGAATACCTTTTGTTGAGTCAGGATTTTGATTTATTAAAGTCAATTTTCCACTCTTGCACACAACTTAAGCTTTTCATTTCCGTCATCCATGCGAATTTCTGGAATCGGATATCCAGACTTGGCTTGTTTCCAGCATAATGAGATATGAATTATCCCGTAATCCCAAAATGTTGGAATCCACAGGAGAATAAGAACGGGGTATTACAAACTAAATAGTCAAAATAGTAATTAAACTATACCAAGCGAAAGTTGAAGAGAAGACTACAGAGTTAAGTTTAACCTGAGGTGGACTGTAATTTTTCAAAAGAAAGGTTTCGTTTTTCATCATCCGGAACAATAAAAATTGGTAAAAATATTATTCTGGTGGCATTCCGAAGATTCAGTCTGAGAGGGCTCAATACTGAAGACTGTGATGCATTATTTTACTCGGAGAAATGTAAAAAAATTGACCATACTGTGCAAAATACGAATAAATACACATTTTGAGCTATTTTCTTCCATTTAGCAAGAAACATGCCTAACATAAAATCGCCGTTAAACATCTATTGCTAAGGAACTTCAATGTAATCCTATACTAATTCAAAATACATATCCACAAATGGTGGAGGTATAATGGATTCGATACTATTAAAGTTTGACATAAAGTGATTCTTAAAGGAATATAAACAGTTACCAAAAGGTATACATAGTGATTATATAAATTGTATTTTTTTGGGTATATTTAATCTAAAAAGCTACATTTCCAAAAATAAAATATTATCTAAAATGATACTTGAACCTTAGAAAAACTTTTAAGATTCAAATAAGAGACTCCCTTGTCGATTCAAAAATCTGAATAATACTTTGTACACCGATCGTTGCAAGTGCAACTGAAAATATGAAGTGGCAGCGGATAATATAGGGGGATGACTAGCGATGAAGCAAACATGTAAAATAGGTTGACATTTGTACCTAGTCTAAAGAGCTGAGAGGGCAGTTTAAATAGAAATAATATATATTATATAAATCCTCGATAGTAAGATCCACTTTTAAAGAAATTTCGAGTAGTGATCATTCAAAAAAAAATATTTTAATATGCCGAAAATGTGTAAAATTATTACCCAGAATATAATACTGCTGCATTCACTATTGATGAAATCGGATCTATGCTGCAATCTGATTGAAACTGCCTATGCAAGCAATTGAATCAAATTTTTAGCTAATCGCCAATTTTCTCCCTCTAAGGGTAAAAATGTTCTTATACTGAATATTTCCTGCACACTTTCTGCTGAATATTCACTATTTTTACGGAACTCAAATTTTATGTCCTAAAGTAATAGCCCTCATTTTTTTCAAACCTTAGGAAAATTACTCATTTACGTGCATATGATACCAGATATAACCAATGTCAATTTTACGGGAATTTCTTCACATTAAGCTTGAATTTATTGCAAGTTGACACGGGTCCTCTCACATTGCGCTGAGAAATCAGAATTATATAAAAGATTGTTTTCGGGGATGTAAATCCGTTTAACGTGGTGGGTGTACATAAAGACCAGATCCCCGATCACCTTCTTGATCCCGTTCTCTCTGCCTCTATATTTCCGTGCAGATCTTTTCAGATTTCAGAGATACAATGCGATAGGAAAAATTTCTTTTATACCACCAATTCCGAAATTAGAACCTAAATTTATCATTGCCAACTAAAATAAATTCACTTCCTTTGTATATTTTATCGTTGGTATCGGAATGTCAATCCCCTTCCACACGAAAGCCCTTCATTCCAGTTGATTGAGTTTGAGTGAAAATTCGCATCCTAACCAAATATTTCGATAAATGTTACAGCCGATGTTATTACAATAAGGCTATGAAATATTGAGAAACCCATATTTACACAGAGGCATACGCATGAGTGTTCATCATACTCATTCATACTTCATTAAAAGCGCTGATGCAGAAGGGTCGTGACAGCGTAGTCTAAAGAGCTTAATAAAGTTAATCTGAGTGAAATGGTGCGAGCGGAACTTGATAATGCGGTTGATGTCTGTGGTTTAGGGGTTAAAATCCGAGGAAGGCATATCTGTTGTTCCTTTCAATCAGTGCAGTCCCTTGTGCATTGAAGTGAACTTAAATACTCATAGCAAACATCGTACATTGGTATACCCGAGAGGGGAAAATTCTCAACGCATATCTAACTGGGTCAAACTATGTTCCAAGGGAAACGTAGCAAACATTTTGCTAATTGAAAGAGATTTTGAAATCAATATTAAAAGTCCGAAAAGTCCCCTATATTATAGGGCAAATTATATTTAAGGTAACGGTTAAGTAACAATTCAATGTATATTTTGATCATTTTTTAAATAATACGTTTCCCATCTCTAATTCAATTTACGCCGAGTATCAAGACCATATCGACCTGGATGGTTACCAAATATCGCTAAATTTTTCTCACTTATAAACATGTCGTTCAGGTGATATACCTTGATGATTTTTTCTATATCCAATTCATTGAAAATTCTTATTCCTCTGTGACGATATTAAAGTTACTATTAATATTATATTTAATATCTCACCATGAACTCGACCAGTAGCTGTGTCATCACAAGAGAAATTCGCACAAATAGAAAGCAGTCCTCAGCGACGTATTCTCATCATTGCAAACTGTAAAATTACATCTTCGACAGAGAAGCATACACATTAATCAAACACTCCTATTCTAAGATAATTTTAGCGACCTCGTCAAGTGCACCAATAAGAAGTCAATGGCTCAATGAGTAGCATGTGTAAATTAACCCCAATCAAGTGGTTGACGTTGTATTTCAAACACAAAGTGATATCCCAGAAGTGGTTTACTAGGAAGTATTTAACGCGCCATGGGAATGCTTAGGAAAAAACAAACATTCATACAACACATATTAAAAAGCACATCTTTCCCTCGGGTTTTGTCATTAAAAGGGTCATGACTCGACCCTTTTAGACCTTAGTCCTAGGAGGCAATGGAATTGAGGTGGAGATAGCAAGTATACAGCGGCGGACCATGTGATGCCTTATGCAAGAAATAAGAAGAGGGGGGTAATGCGTAAGGAGAAGATATAAATGAACAGGAACAGCAAAATTTCCATGGCAAGAAATTATATTTCTCCCCGCAATACCACGACGAAATTTCTCGTTCGTTTTAAACAATGCTTTTGGTCAGACACTTTACGAACCAAGAGTTTGAGGGACATCGATTTGTTTTAAAGAACCAAGGCCCTAAGACCTCCCCTATTTTCATTTGAATGTTAGAGGAATCTTAAAAATTGAGCCAATTCTGTGATTTATATCAATTAATATATTATAAAAATGTATTTTAAATGTATGAATCAAGTGGAATTGCGACCGATGTAGGCTGGGAAATTGAATCTGGCCTACGCAAAGCAGTAGTTGATCTGTTTTACAAGATACGTTTAGGAAAGTCGAGTGCTGAAAGGGACACCCATTATGAGGAGGAAATTGAGGATCTAAATAATTTATTCACTCGTGTTATACATGGATTTAATGAAAATTAAGTGCTCAATTAAGTACTTCAATTTTCTGAGATGCTTCATCCCAACAAGCAAAGTAAATTTAGAACGGTCACAATTTCTCCGAGATCAAAATTCAGGGAAGAATTTCCGAAAAGTTATGGAAATCCGAGATTACTTTAACAATATTCTTCCAAAAGTTCGTGTCACCACCCCTCAAAGGGCGGAAACGATTCATCGTAAATGGCAAATAAAAATCTAGGTTTCTATCGACAATTTTCATTGTTACTACCCAGGTTTTGAATTCATAGTCATCATCACATAACAACTAGCTATTAGTATCTATTAGTTACCTAATGATGACTGTCTACAAGTCAAAAGCTGGATAGTAGGAATTTATACGTCATTTTAGTTGTTCAATAATATTTTTTAATTGTGTAGAGATACTTAGTTTGTTCTTTTATCTTTTACTCTTGCTAAAAATACAAGAAAGCCAAACATTATCAGATATTTTTCGTGAAAAAAAGTACAAGTTTTAGTACACAAGAAAGTACATTCCACACATCTATAGTAATCATTATCATCATTCAACCTTTTCTAACGACCCATTATAGGAAATACAATGCTCTGCCACATGACATCCATGACAAGTGTTAGACCAGACAAATATCGGTATTTTAAGAACGATATCAATTACGAGATATCACAGGCTTTCGACCACTTAAAATATTTGAATTGTCTCTTTACATTTCGTTATCAATTATCCCTCAGCTTTAAGGTGCCCGTGCTTTCTATTCACCTCATACAATCTAAATTACATATTCTGTTATTCCCTGCCTAATTCTCTAAATAACTCTGCCACCGCTCACCAAATTCAACATTCCATTGCAGCTTTATATCCCATCCAATTTAATTCGTAGCTCTCCAAACAACTTCAATACTCGCTGAGTATAAAAATACCTAGTTTTTCTTTCCTTTCGCACTTGCGATATTTTTAGAAAAAAATTCAGGGAAAGAGGTGCCGTTTAGGAAGGTAAAATAATGATTTGGAATTTAAAAAATGGGAAAACGGTACTCTTTATGAGGTACGGTAGTTAATCCCCTGAAATAATCAAAGGGGATCCAGGATTGATGAAGGGAGTACATTAAGAACCTGTACTTAACCGGACATCAGGCCTCTTCTCTTTTTAGATCGAAAAAAATGGAATGTGAAGTAGATGAAAATACAGTGACCCCAGTAATGACAGGGTGACAGTAACGCAGGAAGGAAAATAAAGCCTTATAACGTAGAAAAATAGCCTAGCAAAATTACTAAAGAGTTTGGGAAAAAGTGGTCTGTAGTTCTTTTTATAGACTCATGCGTGATATAAGGAAGGAGTGTGGCCAGAAGAATTTATTAGATCGATACTAATTCGGATCCCTAAAAAGACAAACGAAACACTATGCAAAGATCTTAGGGAAATTTGTTTTACTTAACAAGAGTATAATCTAGTACTAATAATTCTGAAATCAAGGCCGGAAGTACAGGTTCTTAATGTACTCCCTTCATCAATCCTGGATCCCCTTTGATTATTTCAAGGGCTTAACTACCGTACCTCATAAAGAGTACCGTTTTCCCATTTTTTTAATTCCAAATCATTCGCTTTCCTCTACGAACCAATCTCAGATTATTTCTATCATTTACTTCATTAGTTTTTACATTAGTATTTACATTCGCTCATCTCTTCTCTCCATACATATCCCCAATAATCTCTTCAGATATCCAGATACTCCTTACTCATCTCGTACTTAACTTTCCAATTGTTTACCCTACAAGATATCTTCATTCCCAATTTAAGGCAAATCGACGTTTCTCCCGTGGTTTATACTCACTTAGAGTTCCTGAAAATTTTATACATGGCGAAATGATGTTTAGTGTTGCTTCCACTAGTCCTTCCCATCGTAATGCCATATCTGGTCTGGAAAGGGCTTGACGCCGAAAATAAAGCGATCACAGCGCATAATTTCGAACACTGGATGTGGCATCCTGGATCGGAGGGAGTAAACACACTCTTGCCACGTCGAAATCCGAGGAAGTTTACGCCCGATTGCATGGGAAAAGTACCTCTAGGTCCTGGAGCCAACAAATAGACGGAGCCGGATCGAAGTAAACAGTTTATATTTATGATGAAATTTGTAAGCAAACGTTCATTTTTTTCTGCTAACGTATATGTTAGCGAAGAAAGAAGAAAAACTGAACCGCCGATCAGAAAAAATAGCTAAATTAACCATCGGGGAAAAGTTTCTATATTTTCTCACGACGGTAAATCTATTGCAAAACATGTATAAACATTCATTGAATAATCCCTTTTAACATATTTTGATTTCAAATTGGAAAAATAATAAAGTTGGAAGCTTATGCATCATAATTTTCAAATTTACACGCATAGTTTAAAATAAAAATATTTCATATGGCATATTATTGGAATAATAAATACGAAATAATACCCTGATACATAACGTTAGAAGAACGTTAACGAATGAAGTTCGTGAAATTATAAAATTACAAAGTTTCAGGAAATAATAGTTTTCAAGTTTCAATTACGATCGAGGCTATACCTGAAACTGATTTAATAGCAGGTGATGTATGAAAATCGATAGAAGGAGGGTAAAATATACATTTTACGTGTGTGTTATACCCTCAACTTCCTTCTATGTTTCCATTTCCATCGTTCAATGCCTTTCCTTCCGGTCGGAAGAGGCTAATATTAGTGCTGACTATAAATGAAAAAACACTGAATAATTCCAATAAAACCTTAGTGGAAAATTACCATCTCTTGGTTCCGTCGTTTCGAGAGAAATGTTTAACGCTAGTTTCGCTGAGTAAACCCAAGTTCGTGTTCTTTTCGAAATGGGATCTTACTCGTTCCCAACGTCGCCAATTTGACCCCTGCGGTGAACTGAGATGGCCGAACGGGAACGGCGGATTAGGACTCCGTAAAGTCCGCAACGTGTCTTATTAGTGTTACTCGTCGTTTTGTGAATGTCGTCCACAATTTTTTTTCTCTTCGAGTATTTTTCTCTTCCAAGTATTTCCTCATCCATCCTTCTTCCTACCCATTTCCTTTCCAACACTCCTGTTGTGCCACATTTCCATTGTTTACAGTGTTATTTTATCTGTAGCAGGTATCCTCCATGTATTTCGTCGAGAGAAAAGTACGCTTCATATCTAATCATTTGTTAGTTCCTTTTTCCTATAAGCCTTTATCGTTTGTCGTAAGTTGTCCCTTCTTCCGGTAGAAACCCTTCTAGCACAGGGCAACGTTACTCACTTCTTCTACCATTTGTGAACTTAATACTTAAATCCTTTCAGCTGGGTTGTGTCTGTCACAAGCTTAATTAGGAAACTATTTTCTTTCTCTTTTAGAATGCTACAATTTTTTTATTATTATCTTCGTATTTATTTCTCCAGAATATGGCCATGAGTGCACGGGTAGATTATTTCGTTCCTCTACTTAAATATTTCATTGTTCTGAAATCATATCATTTCTTCTTCATTAATTGATATATTATTATCGTCCATTTATACAAAAGAGTTGTCAGGAAAATAGTCCTCGTAGTTATTTCTCTACTCCCGTGTTTAAAGTTAAAGGATTGTAAATATTTCACATTCCATTATTAATTCCGAAAGGGAATTCACAAAGTTTTGTATCTCCTCACATGCACAACGAATGAATTTCACAGTGTGCAACCATAGACATGAAAATAATTCATGCCATCTTCTATGCCTTAGGTACAGTTATATTCTTCTCCATTTCTCCATGGACATCTCTTCTCTTTTATAATGTTGTATCAGAGCTAATCTTGAGTCCTGATTATAGGATATTTTCGGCATTTAAAAAATTTATTCCGAAGGTATTTTTGATCAGTTTGCGTATTGTTTGATCTTAGATCCTTTAATGTAGGGTTAAATTCTTATACTCTCAGGTCACCCAAAAGCCAAAGCATTTTACAGTATAAGTTCTGGAAACTAAAAATTTAAGTGATTATAATTTATCCTGTCTGTCACAGTAAAATATTTTGGTCGTCATGCTGAATTTCTGGTGCGTCGATCGAAAAATTCATTTCCTCAAAAATCCCTCCTTTGTGCAATTTTTTCAACCCCCGTGTGCTTCTTTCCTGATTCTGAGAGAGAAATGAGATACAATTAATCAAACGGGTACGGGAAAATTCGAACACGGAACAACCAATGGCGACTTGACCACTAGACATATCGGTTGGACGTTTGCCCGATAGAGCAGTCGTGTCTAAAAAAAAGTTAGGATGACCGATTGCTCCGATTGTGGCAATCCACAGATTTGGAATGTTTGAACCGGTTCGGCCAACTCCTTTCATGACGGCGTTGTTATTTCGTCCTTCCCTCTTCGCCCGACTTGGTGAATCAATACCTAGCCCTAGGGATGCACCAGGCTAGCCTTTAAAATCATGCAAAATGCAATAACTCATACTGGATGATCTTGAGGGTGTTAAACCTGTCTCAAACTAACAAAATTTCCATCAAATCGCCTTCAAGATTTCTTGAACAAACTTTCATGAAACGACATGACGTCATCAAAACTTCATCCCTACGGCCATAGTGTATTGAATCCCCTTAAAAGGCTTCCATTCCATTAAACATTTCTTGCATTGAAAGTTTATAAATACAGTGGTAACTTGAGATACGAGTGCCCTGACATACTAATTTTTAATGGGATACGAGACGTCACTGGGGTCTTGAGTTACGAGTCGAAATTTGTGATATGAGCCAGCCTCGGTGACGTCATATCCAGTTGGTTCAGCGAGCCACTACTCAGATTTCGGTCAGATTTCAAGTCAAATTTCAGATGTTGAAAAGAAATACTGAAATGGTTGCAATTGGTGGCACTATGTAATGACACTTAATGGCCTAACTCCATTCAGAAACATTCTAAAGGGAAAAAGAAATACATCTCCACGGACAGGTTTCTATTGAAACGTGAAATAGGTTCCGGTTTAACGCTGTGGAATACCATTGAACGTCGTAAAATAACTTATACAAACCACCTTTGGGTAAGCCGGCGAGAACGCTAACCCGGTCGGCTTCGCTCTCATGCTCTAGTGAAATCTCTGCGATTTGCCTGCGAGCGTGAAACCCTACTGTTGCCAAATATTTGCGCGACCCTTCCAAAATCTCATGTTCGCATTTATTCTTTCTCTTGTCACTGTCCCCTCACTCAACCCAGGACCTAACATTCAGCTTAGCTCCGCACCAGGAAGTTTTGCGCTGTCAGCGAAACTGGATATTCCTCATCTTAAGGTCACAGGGGAGGGGAGGCAATGGCGCTGCCTACGGAGGGCAAAGACTCCGGATGTATGGTGCACTAGGGAATTGAATTAGGGAGTGGGAGAGAGAGTACAGGCCGGCTCACATTTGAACATAAGAACATAACTTAAGGACGTAACTTAGACATAACTTAAGCCCTAAATCTTCTATCGTTCACAATGGCCTATGTCTACTAAGTTCAACCAATGAGATAACGTCATTCATTTTCTATTTTGGCCAATGAGAATGTTTCTACTTTCCCTTGTTTTGTCTATTTACAGACACCAACGGAAATAATTGCGGCGAAGATCGTAATTGAGTCGCGAAAGTAATTTTCATTTTTCAATAAATCAATTAACACGGACTCCATGTTTCGTTTCGGGTTTGTTTATGTTGGTACTTCACTTTCTGGCCACTGCTGGAGTTACTGTGCACGCCACGAACGCTTATGATTGAATAACTTAAGAACTCACTCTCCTTCGTGATTGGGCAACTTAAGGACATGACGTAAAAGATGAACATGGGCCATCATTCGCGTTATGTCATGTTCTTAAGTTACTCGTATGTTAAGACGTATTGTGAACGGTCTCGTCCCCATGCAAATGCCCACCCCTTAATTTCTTAAGTCAAGTTCCTACGTTATGTTCAGTGTGAACCGGTATTTAAAGAAAAAAAGCCATCTTTCAACCTCTTTGCAACCCTAAAGTTCCCAATACCACCGTTTTCCATTAATCTGTCTCCAAAGGCACCCTTGGCCCAGATTATTAGATATTCGCTCCTAGGATCCTTTCCAATTAGGTAATCACCAACCATCATGTCACAACATCTATCCTATTACTTAGCCTCTTATTACCTACTGTCATATCTCTCATGGCAGACTCTTGAAAAAAAATTATACGTGAAACAAATAATTCCTTTTATAGGCTCTTCGGAGTTATTCCTCATTGGTTTACCTATAGGTTGAGATGCTGACAATTAGAACATGTTCTAGTTTTTACTCGAATGAACGCACGATCCTTGAATGATGCTCCGGCATCGGCCATCTTGAATAAAGATGTACCACTTCATTTTTTCCTCGTTTGTGTCTTTCGCGTCAGCTGTCGGAAAAATAACGGATGAAATCGTCATCATTATTAGTACTTCAATCTGAAAATTGGTTGACTGCGGCCCTCCATCCTTCTCCATCCAGTGCCAATTCTCTTCTTACCTTATTTACAAGAAAAAAACGCTTGAAAATGTACTAATGACATAGGAGTGTTTTTCACATTCGGTAGAGACGTGTCAATTCACCAAATAACGTATCCTTTGATGCGACAGTGATTCTTAAATCAAACTCCACCGTTATATTGAAACTGAGAATATTTTTTTCGGAATAGATTTTTCGATAACTATTTGGCAGTAGATATATTTCATTCTTTTTTTGAATAATTGAAAATAAATTTTTAGTCAAAAATATTATTAATAAAGAACCATTATGGATATGGTCGGTGCCCTAAAAAAATCCGGCCGATAGGCATCTTGCAGGGCATTCGCAAAATATAAATTACAAACCTGCGAAACTTTGTCTCATCACTTTTCTAGCTATGCCTGTCTCTTCCGATGACGTGGACGGTAGGTCCGACGTGTCTTAAGTAAATTCCATGGCGTCGCAAAATCCTGTGATCTAAAAAATAATGGCATCTCTGAAACCATTTTGTGTTTTAAATCGTACAAATCGTCCGAATACTGCCTCTCACTCCATGGCATCCCCACGCCGACTCGTGACATTCCTCCATCTGCCCAGCACTCTATATTGACATCCGACCTTCTATCACCTCCACGCAGCATCTGTTCCTCGAATAGGCGGCTGTAAAACACGATAGCCCCATCCTCGTGGGACGAACGCTTTATAGAGGCGGTGTCACGTCGAAACCGCATCAATTATAACTCCGTGTATATTCCGTTTCCTCGAGATGAGCCCATTCATCGATGGCTTTTGCCAAACTGAATTTAGACAGGCAGGATTTTTCAGATGATGAAACAGTTATGAACCGAAGGTAACGTAAAATATACTTATAACCGGTATAACTCGTATATCCTCTTTATCCCCGTGTAGCTTAGGAAGCAGAGCGACTGGTTGTAATAGGCATCATGAATTCTAATGGTCAGCAATATTATATATGTATGTATCTCCATTAGCAAATACATAACAGTCCCCGCACGTGGATAATCCTCCCACCTATTTCCATAAAAATAGGTGGGAGGTCAATCTGGTGACCATAACTTTTCGAAGTGGGGGCCGCTTTGGTCGGGTCATTGAACCGAGTCTAAAATGCCTGAATATGTAAATTTCACGAGCGACAGGTTGGTTTTGACGTAAGCTCTAACCTCAGCCGACAGATCCCATCTTGGGGTTCGACGACTCATTAAAACAAAACCCAACTGCGGATACATAACATCCCCCTCCACTGGCTTTATTAATGGACTTCTTTCCACATGGTAGGCCCGCGGAGTTCCTCGCGCCGAGAGAAATTCTTAAGCAGTGAGCGAGCGATGGGGTTGTTGAGACACACGTAAGGGATCCGGGAACATATCGCTGTTTTTCCCGCGGAGTGAATTAATGCGCCCGTTGTGTTTTTTTTTTTTTAATCGGCCTCGAGTTTTTCACCGGGGACTTTCTAATTGGTTCGTCCGCCGATTCTCCAGCCTTCCGGTGAAAGTTCGCCTCTCACGAAAAGCCATCCGTGATGCAGCAAGTATCCATCCTTCGGGACGCCCATGTATTCAGTACGGTAACAATCGGCACGCTCCTCTAAAAGGTTATGAATTTTTTCCTCCATCATGCATCGACGTGGCTGCCCGGCAAAGCGATTCACTTCGGATTGGTGGGTGGGGAGGGGGGAGAGATGCCCACGGCGCCCGAGGGGGAGCGTTCTTCGAGACTCTCTAAATGAATATATATTTGTGTGTCGGGGTGACGAGGACGACTTCGTCCGATGAAATGGAGTTGGGGAGTCCCTTTAATTGACCCCGGAACCTTTCGAGAGGTGTCGAGCGACGGTCACGGCCGAGGACACAAAGCATCACGGGGAACACTGTGAGCTCACGTGAAACCCCAGCTCCAAACGACCCTGTGGATGTATGTAGTCTGAGGAACCGTTTTCCAGATGGCATTCCCTTCGGAGACGGGGAACAATGGGACATCCGCCCCCGTCTCCCTCATGGGGCGGAGGAGCGTCTTCCGAGTGCGTGTGTGTGTGTGGGTGCCAGTGTGTGTGTTTGTGTGTCTAAATTCCTATTGTTCCCGCATCTGCCTGTGTGTGTATATACGGGACGCCGTTCCGACCCGATGGAGTCGAGCCTCCGGTCTTCTGTGGGACTCGGGACGAAGGAGATGGTCGGAACGCGTCCCCTTCACAACACGCTTTAAATTTTAATCCGTCGCTCCAGCATTTCCCTGAGTAAAAGATTGGCTGGTCACCGTGGATTCCATTATCTAAACGCCTGATTCACCACCACCCCTGATTTCGACATGACGACGCCTTAATTGAAGACATCGCCGCGTTGAAACCGAGTCGACAGCGAGGTGTTTTGTTTAAACGGGAAATGCTCTCTTTACTGTACCACGAAGAACTCGTTCTCCCGGATCGTACGACGGCCCAGGTGTGACGTTTTCACATGGCAAGAGTGTAATCAAGCCAATCCTTTTTCGTTCCATATCGTCACGGCTACATTTTATTTTATTTTAACTAATTGCGGGCATTTGACCACTCTGGCTCATAATGCAAAAAAATATGAAACGTAGTTCGTAAATTTACCACTTTCTTTCCGTCACAGCAAGCATTTAATCATTGAAAGTTCGTAGGTTTTCCCGGCGAATGTTGGTGATGAAGTTTTCTCGGGTTTCCAACCGGGTCAGGGTGTTTGTAGGCACCGACGTTTCGACAGCGTAGTCTGCCATC
>WURS02471269.1:0-13032 GCA_011762765.2 Rhinocypha anisoptera | reverse complement strand
CTCAGTACTGCCTCTCTAGTTCCCCTATTCTTTCTAAATCCGAACTGGTTCTCCGATAAGTTTTCCTCGATTTTTCCCTCCATCCTCCGATTGATAATTCTCGTTAGTATTTTGGAGGCATGTGACGTTAAGCTCAGCGTTCGGTGTATATATATATATGTATACACGCAGATAACTCACTTGAGTACTAATATAAATTGAACGATCACAACAATGAAACATAGACACAAATAAATAAAAGACAATACACTAATATAGTCCAAAATTTTCGATTGTCAGCCCTTGGTCAGTGAAGTAGTAAGATTCTTACTTCTTCACCGACGAAGAGCTAACCTTCGAAATTTTTGGACTAATTGAGTGCACCGTGTTTCATTCATTTGTGTCTATGTTTCATTGTTGTGTTAGTTTAACATATATATAACTCGTTCATTGAAAATCTCGCCCGTGAACGTAGCACTACTTAAAAAAGACAGAAAACAGTTCATTTTAGCAATGAAACAATCATCTATAGGCCAACCTGTTTAGGGTGTCCTATTGACCACATTCATAAACCAAGGGGGATCGATGCCCCTGCCAACATATTTCTGGATTCTTTCTTTCTGCGGATTATTCGTGAAGTAACTGCTCTCAAAAATATCTGAAACTATTTATAAAACCTAGGCGTCTCTAGAAGGATTATCGGACAATATTTGGTGCTCTCATCCCCTGCAATAAACTGCCAGTTGGCTTAAATTTCTTACGTTAAGATGCAGATTAGTAGCTGTTAAGTATCTTATAGGGGTTCGTGGCGAAGTTCCACATATAAAAAGTTATTATGACTTGAGTCTCAGAGTTACTACATCTTTCAGTGTTACTACTTGTGTCATAATAAATATTTATCTGTGGAAGTTGGCCACTTCATTTCGCTATGAAAATATCCGCATTACACAACGTCACGCCTGAGTATTCAGAGCTTAATCATATGGATAGCTCCAGAATAAATGAATCCCTTCAAAGATGCCCAAAATGATTATGTATAGTAATTAATTAATGGAGAGAGTTTATGTAAAATGGCGGTTTCTGCCGTAGACCTTATTTCTAATATCTCCAACACCATACCCTTACGTAAATCATAGTTACGTAAGATTGACGTTCGTTTTAAATTCCTCTTTAGTAGCCATCTATCCACTAAACGAATATCTTTTTTCTCATGTAATGACCAACCCTTAGATTTTTTAAAAACTTTTTGCATAAAGTTGTTCACGCATTTTCCCCACTCCCCTATCGGCGAAAATTCCTTTATGACCAAAGCTCTCAGAGTTCCCTAACGTAAACGGGTCCAGTGGATACCTACGTAAATGTGTAGAAATTCTTTAAGAAAAATCATCTGATACGTCTCTGGTGATTTAACCACTGGATTTCCAAATTGTCAGCCAGGCTTGCTAGCCAGATACACAATCAATCCTTCCTCATACAAAGCGAATTTTCTCCGGGGTTTATGCAAATCAAATGTACCCACTAGGGGTGGCCATTACATGGGTAAATAAGACCTCGACAAGCCACAGTTGTAAGTAAATACTTAATCCGATAATATGTAGCTTAACGGAAATTACACTTTTTTTGTTTTTGAAGAATTAGCATCCACCTGGGGATCTAGAGCGAGCCACAGAGGCCATAAAAATGTGAAATATGTAAAAAATCTGACTTATATAATTGTGCCATTTATAAAAGTATTTTGGTTGCTACCATGTATGAAAAAATAAGCAACATCTACCTCTGTTTCACGAGTAATAATTTTTTGGCACCATGTTTTTTTAAAATTCATTATTGTTGCACGTTTCCCCCCCTCAATTTTTTGTGGTAATTTGGAAAAAATATGGGGGTAAATGCACGAGTGAATATGAATTTTTAGTGAACTTACTAAAAGGTGGTAACTAATTTTTAAGTATCATGACATATGTGATATTGTAGTGACTGTGGCTTTTATTACGCAAGCATGCTGATCCCCTTGTCTCCACTCAATTTTCAGGGACTTGGAAGACAACAGGATAAAGGAGATTCACCCCGATGCCTTCTTGCCATTCACTCAACTGGAAGACCTGTAAGTGACGCACTGCTAACATTTTCTATTTTAAAAAGTTCTCATTCAAGTTCGTCTTATTGTAAAATATATTTTTTTTAATTATTGGGATAATGAGTATTAGAATTAGCTTGAATCTTAAGTAATACCGAGCCTTGACTGATTTTGGCCTCGATTGCCTTTTATCTTGACTCGAAAATCAAGATAAACTCGTTTCAACTCATCTGTTTCAGATTATTCGAAGAATACTCGTTCATTTATGGAAATTTCTAGGACATATAAAAATATATTCCGATTCTATCTGGTGTCACCGCATGTGCAGAGAAAACTCCTCTTTCAGGAAACGTCGCCGAAGGAATATGGAAAATCTGTATGCAGAAAAATTAATTGTGAAAAAATTAAAAAATACGGCTTTTATGTCTAAAATATGTGGGTCAGGAGAAAGGATATTTTATTTGTACCTGATGTGGTTATTCGAAAACATGTCGTAGTAGAGTACGGTTAGATACAATATAAACGACATCCCACAGCGATTTTCGGAAAATGGAAAGTTATGCCTTTCCGAGTTTCATATTGTTCGTTCAATCTGCCGTTCCGTGTCCTAATCGTACACCATTAACGAGCTCTTCACCCAGTAATCCGCTCAACGTTTGACATATGGAACATTACCTGAGTTCACTTAGACGGAAAGGATGGAAAGGAAATGTGATTATTTTTCGTAGCCTGTGATCGATTCGTCACTCTTCCTAAACTCACTTACTTTCCTCGATTCCTTCAATCCCAATGTAAAATTAATGTCCACTTCTCATAAGCACGATATCTAACGCGATGGGAAGGAGACTCAGTGTAATCCGTCGCTGAAAAAGTCGTCGGACTTCTAAGAAGGAATGCAATCCTCTACGCTATTGTGAACGGGAAACTCCTTCCCGCGGACGTTTTGACAGAATGTTAACCTCCCCCGTCATAATATTTTTAATAAATAATCTATTTATCAGTTGTTTTTTCCTGGTGATCAATTATGAATATCGACTCGAACGGTACAATTTTTACAAATTTTTCTCTGGTTTTCCAATCACTGAAACCCAGGTTTCCATGTCGAATGGCCTCCCTTTCCTGATGAACGGCCGCCAACTGCGATTTTATTCAAAATAATGACCATGAGACCCAGAGTGGTATTTTTGAAATATTATGTACTACCGGGATAAACATTTTGGAAACTCGAGTTTAAACTTCAGATACAAGAAAACGGCCCAATCAACCTCAGCGTGTGATTGATACCATAGTTTAGCATGTTCCAGGAAGCGTTTATAAGAGAACATTTCTATCTACATTTTACTTACTTGTTTAAAACAACTTATTTTGTTTTATTTTAAAAGAATAGGAGTTGGTAAACACGTTGATAGTGAATTAATCCAGACAAGTTTGATACCAATAAGTATCTCCAATGTGGCTTTACTTACAGAGGTTTAAAGATTCGGGTTTGCGCCGGAAGGCGAAAAATTGGCACTTCATTTGTCTTTTCCCGAATAACATTTCAGGAAAAGGAGATGAAAAATTTTTGCCTTAAAGCACACAGCGTAGCATAAAACAAGATGATATTTAGTATCGATCGAGGTTGATTGGGCCATTTTATTGTAACTGAAGTTTCAACTAGAGTATCCATAATTTTTACTCCAATAGGTTCTTAAGTTCTTTGATTGACCCTCATTACGATTTGCAATTATCTCTCTCTGTCTCTCACTTTCTCTCTCCTTCCCCTACCTCGCCCCTCGTGCAGAAATCTGGCCAACAACATCTTCCCCTCCCTGCCCCCTCACGGCACCGGATACGAGCGACTCCGGCACCTCAAGACCTTCAACAATCCGGAGCTCAGGGAGATCCCTCCGCCTCCGCTCTTCCCCCGCGTGCAGACACTCGTGCTCTCGTACGCCTATCACTGCTGCGCCTTCCTGCCGGACGGTGTGCCACCCCCCATGGACCGCAGGGCCAACGGGGGGCAGGCCACGTCCGCCTCCGCCCCCTCTCACTCCGGGGGCGGGGGGCCGGACCCCCCTCCCAAGGAGATTATCTTCTATCCGTCGCGGGAGGACCTCGACATGACGCCCTGGAACTCGAGCAACGTGGACATTTGGCCGCAGATACGTGAGTGTCCTAACGCACAAAGACTGGGACACGATCGACGGGGAACGTTGACGGGAGACGTTAACGTGAGAACGTAATACGGGAGCTTTCACCTAGCGGACAAAATAGCCGTTTTAAATGTAGTTGACGGCACAGAGAGGAAGTGGTGCCTGCCAGGTGGCTACGGTATCCAACCCTGAAGGTGGAAAGTAGCTTGGCAAACTCTGATTGGCTCTCCGTGTACGGTATACGTGTACAGAGATATAAGTTGGCCATCTCCTCACATGCATGCATTGACTCACAGGTTTTACTTTATGTTTGCCTATACTTTACACGGGGTTATGTTCTCCGCGTTTCACGTCAACGTCTTCTGTCAACGTTTCCCGTCAACCGTGTCCCGGCCTTGAAGGCCCCTAACCTCCCTTCATTCAATTGGCATTGACACTGGTCGACACCGTCATCGGAAACGGGGATTCCCGGCGGATGAAATTAAGAAACGGGTTATTGACATTTGTCGTGGAAAAACATTTAAACATACCTTATCGCAATGACTACACACACCTGTGAAGAATCATGCATCGACTTAATTATGGCTCAATAAAAAATAACAGTTGAAGATTTTTCTTGTTCTTTTGTGGCATAAGTTCAATCACAGTCCTCAGTTGACTAATGCACAAGATAAAAAAAGTCACGCCGGAAACTATTTCCTAGATAAAAAAAAACTTGAAATTCCGCAAAATAACACCGGTGCATTACGTAAATTAGTAAACAGGATTTACTTTGTGCAATTGCAAAGTTTTATCCATCATGTGCATCACATAGGAGTTCTACACACTTTGGGCCAAGACGATCTATCGAATTCAGCTGTCTAACGTGGTCAGTGACCGTGTTCTCATGACAAACACACACATAAGCACTGGAAAAATATTCACTTGAACAAAGACTCCTCCTTACAAACTGTTTAGTTCTAACATTTTGCAAATAATTCGGTAAAATCGTAAGGCTTTCGCAAAATGACTTTTCTTTCAATAACATTTATTAAAGTAAACATTTATTTTAAGATATTTATTCTTTATCTGATATATATATATATATATATTAGAATATAGCATCATCCTATTTGTTTTCCAGTTTCCGTTTTAGTTATTAAATTAATGGGAAAGAATAAATAATTAATGGCAGCGGCATGAGTAATAACCCTAGTGATTTCAAAATATTTTGGGTTTATAGTGGAAGAAATTTATATTTCTCATTTGATATTTTGGGATCAACATGTTGTCAATTAATGCATATGAATAATTAATGAAAACTAAATACTTTTTTACAACTATTATGGAGTTAACAAAAGTTTCCTATTTTTCATTAATTATGAGCAAATTCAATTAAGCTATGTCAGAAGTGATAGAACTTTTTTATAAATAGTTCAACAGGTGATTTCATTTATTATTGCATGCCAACATTTTAAAAAGGTGAAAGTAAAAATCTTTTTATTCTGCTATCTTCTTTTTTATCAATTCCCTCGTAATTACTTATGTCAATAAATAAAGTGGGAAATGGTCTCAGTTATCAGTAGGTACATAATTTCTGATGCAATAAACTCACTCATTATTCAACAGAAAACCTGAGCAAGAAATTTGGACCAGAGATGAGAGACCTTTTTGAGAATTATGGGACAGATTTCACCTATCCAGGAAACCTTCCAGCCTATGTCGAGGAGTATTTCGAGGAACAGGAAGCCAGTCGAACCATTGGGGTGACTAACGAAGCTTTTCATGGAAAAACCCAGTGCCTTCCTCTCCCAGGTAATATCATGACATACATATTCTTGGTTCCATGATTGCCAACCTATTTCAGAGGCTTATATTCCATTGAGAGTATTAATCAGGAAAAAATGTGGAGATCGGATTAATTGAAGAGCTCCTGATTTCAATAACAGTGTTTGGCTTATATTTTTCCATCTGTTTGTTTTAAATAATATCCATCTTAGTCTCTATCATAGTTTCAGACTTGCCTGTAATTATTAATCCCATCAAGGTTATTCAGTAACTTTGTGAATCTTTGTATTGTCACAGAAATTTATAATGCATTTTTTCTGCTTTCTTCTTCCAGCAATTTAATAGATTTAATTGACTAAATTCTGTCTTTGTGTTACCAGTTTTTGGATGCTTGACTGAGTTTCCAATGTAATGAATTCAATCCATTCAGGCTTAACTCTGTGAAATTACATTATGATTGTAGGTAAATAAAAAAAATTGTTGCCTTTTACAGAGAGCTTAATAAAATTAATTTATTAATGCAAATAATTCCCTGTGAAACCAACAAAGTTTTTTAGTTTGAAGGTTTATGCTACAATGATCAGATGCTTTCATGATTCTTGGGTCATGCATCCTTGTACATTATCTTGGGCTTACAATGGTTTTGCTAGCCATTCTACTAGTGTCTTCAGGTCAAAGGTGTTCACATGATGGCTAGTGAAACTGTTGTCAAGCCAAGTCAACATATATGGATATAACAGAACCCCAGAAGGCCAATATCACCCAACAAAGCTTTTATTTACCTACAATTCCTATTTAATATTATACTTTTTAAAACTGTAGAACACAACCTTGTATGCAGATATTATATCTACATAATTCATTTTGGAAAAAAGAAATGGGAATTACAAATATGTTAAAAATAAGTTTTTGTAAAGAGAGTAAGATAAAATATTATGTTACAGAAAGTAAAAAATTATTTTTTAAGAATATAAAATATATATATAATATATATTTACTTGTTTTACAGTTTACTTAATTTTTTATTGTATCCTTTTTTCATCATTTGGCTGACCAGGTTAGTCAAATGCTTAGTGCATTCAAATACGAATTCAAATAATTGAATCCAACTCAAGGCATGGATATTTTTTGTGTGAAACTAATTATTATGATGCTACCAGTCGCTGGTCTTGAATATAGTAGGGATCTTGTTTCCTGTTCTATTTCCCACTAAGACTTTTTATTTCCCGTATAGTAAGCCCATTTGCCCTTGCTTCTGTAACTTCTCCATGCACTTGTACTGTTCTTTCCACCATGCCTCCTTCGCCTTATTCGCCTCTCTCCTCAATTTATTATTTGTCTCTCGGTATTTACGTCTCCCGTCCTCCATATTAGTGTTTTTCTACTTTCTATGCTCCACCATCTTCCTAATCTTCTCCTCATGGCTTTTTAATTCTCTTTTGGCTGACTCCTCCTATTACTTTTCCTACAGCTCATGTTATTCCGTCTTTGAGAACTTTCCACCTTTGTTCTGTTGTCGTACTTTGGTTACCCTCTCTTAGAAGACTCTCTACTGATTCCTGGTACTTTTGCTTCTTTTCTCCTGTCAATGCTTCTAGATACCATTTCTCTAATTTTCTATCCTTTATAATCCTCTTGAATTTTACAAGACACTTCATCATGACCAAATTGTGGTCCGAGTCTGCATCAGCTCCCGAATAACTTCTGCTATTGAAAACACTGTTCCTAAATCTCTGTCTAACCAAGTTGTAGTCTATCTGATATCTCCCTGTGTCACCCGGTGACTTCCAAGTGTACCTGCGTCTCCTGTGGTGATTGTACCATGTATTCGTTACTACCAAACCCTTCCTTTTACGAAAATCTGCTAATTTATCCCCGCGGTCATTTCTTATCCCATAACCATATTCACCTACTTCTTTTCCGTCCCTTCCTTACCCCACGACAGCGTTCCAGTCACCCATCACTACCAAATGTTTCCTCCGGGTATTATGTCGTTCAATTAATACCAACTGGAAATTGACACGTCATAGGCCATTCAGATAACGGTAAAAAGACTCAAATTTGGTATTAGCAAATTAGGCGACGGTATTAGGTTACTGAATGTTCATATTAGGGAGTCTTAGAAATCTTTAATATCCCCTAATTTGAACACCGAATTTTTTGATGAGAAACTACTGTTAGCAAATCGCCCGTCACTTTCCTTATTTGCCTGGCCTATCAATACGGAGGGGGAAGGGTGCCGAGTGCTGTTAACCTTACGGTTAACGGAGTAGCGTTATCGCAGTTAATCTTGCTGCGGTTAATTTTGGTTTATTCCGTGCGCCAACGGCTATGCCGATTTTCAAATCGAAGAATACTAGTGTCACCGGCGTCTGTTACTTTTGAAATTCCTGCACTAACAACATTAATTAAAAACTAATATGCAGGTAAGGGCTCACGAGGTAACAAGTAGTTTGGTTAATCAATTATTTCAATGTCAAATTGATGCCAGCCGAACCTGAAATTGCCAAATAAATGTATTAAAATCAATTCCCTGTTCAATGGAAATGTGTTTTCCTTTGCCGGCGGTCCCTTTGAAATAATGGCCCTAAGAGTGATTTTGTTTCCCAAGTCCTAACTGTCAATTCAGATCGTTTTTTCGATGTGGAAAGGTATCTGATTCATTGCCGTAGGCCAAACGAAATTCAACACGTCCCAACAACTCCTCGTCAGTTAACGTCAGTTAACAGGACTTCCGACCATCCGAACTCAACCGCAAAGTAATGTAAACTCTAACCTTGACTCGAACCTAAATCGGAGCCTGACCTTCGCACAAAAAGCGTGTCGGAAACCCCTACCAAGAAACACACACGACATGAAAGAAACTCATTTAAAATAGAACGAATCACAACCATTAGCCTGCCATAATCTTGGAGGGAATGATACTTGTAGCTGTGGAAAAATCGAGTTGAAGACGTTCAGTACTTGAGTGCACGATCGAATTTTAAAATTTAAAAATCCGTTAAATTAACTCGATTTCCTCTCATAAGATATGGGACCGCCACTTCTTCCTATGAACGGAACGTCACCATTTATGGACTCGCCCTATATGGCGCGATTGTATTCTACTAATGTATCACAAGGTATATTCCCCCTTCCAAAAATCTGGAGAGAAAACTAATTTTATCCAGTTCTATTAACAAATTGACTTTCTTGCTTACCCAGCTCCTTCGCCAGGCCATAGCATATACGGTGCACCGCCGTAATAGTTCTTCTCATGGTCCATTCGGCACCAACCTGAAAATGAATGAACGAAGGTTTAATTAGCACAGTAAATCCATAGAGTAGCATTCTTCCTTCTGCTTTTGAACGATAAAAACTAAAGCGTGATTGCCGATTTACACATTCCGACATCCAGTGTCCAAGTAAACAACAGTAACATGGATGATCGCGATGCCCGTTTCAACCGACTGTTTAAAGTAAAACCACAGGGACAATTAATTTGTCCTTCCCAGCCTTTCAAAAGAAGGAGTATCAGGTAAACAACGCGAGTGTCTCGGCCAAGTTGGGACGAGCGACTGAATGCTTCCTCCGAGTGGCGCTAGGTGACGCTCCATACACCACACGGCCAAGTGGTGTGTGCATACACGGCCATGCAGTCTACGCCGCCGGTGAGACGGATAGGGTTAGAGTGAGAGGGGGACTGCATTGTTCTTTTGTGCGCGTAAAGGCGTGCGAATCAAACACTTCCTTATGAACTAATTACTCCCACGGCAAAATACCTTTGCGGCCGGAGATTGCTATATCATTATTATTTGGGTTATCTTTCGAGAAGAGGGAATAGAAAAAGAAATTGTGGATCCGTTGGCAATCAATAACGAAAATGGACGATATAGGATAGCATCTACAATTTTTTCTGCGATCCTTCAGTAAGAAGTTAGTGTTCAGTGCCCTCCAACTGAATGGACTAAATTAATTTACTTCCCTTACGAGTAAAATAATTATCAATTGTCAGTCAATTGCTTCTAACAATTGAGTTCTAAAAATCATCGATGGACATTTGGGTTATCTTGGGTTTATTAATATTTGCACCTTACTTTGCATAAACACGATATCCAGATTCATCTGATACTTATACTGAAACTGATACTTATACTTACCTTCAGAATCAACGCAACCGACTCAGGGCTTGGTGTACGCCACCGGTGAAAAATTCTACAGCATTGAACAATTCGTAACTCACTTCGTATTGGGGATACAGTTCTGATTTTTGCGACAAAAATGACCTTAAAGTATCCTCTAAATTTCATACGTAGAATACATAGGAAAAATTTTTTTCTGCGACCCTTCAGGAGTAAGAAGTTACAGTGTTCACCCTCCAACTGAATGGACTAAATTAATTTACTTCCCTCCCGTGGATTCGCCGATTGTATTGTAATTCGCAACATTGCAGAATTAATAACATAAACGATGGGAAACACTATTTTTTCGAACGAATAGGAGGAAGATTTCCCGGGTTTCCATGGAAAACCTGAGATCCGAATGTTTGATAATCTTGTCCCAAAAGAATTATAGCTACCACCATCTCCCTCAAAATCCTAAAACCTTTACAGATTTATGTGGATATCAACCCAGAATCGTAAACTAAGAAACGAAAGGTATTTATGCACCAAGCCATGAGTTGAAAGCAATTTTTATTCCGCTGAAAAAAGTTAGGTTTTGGAGCGGCAATGGATTTTATATGAAAGGGGTATTTTTCCAGGAATAATGATAGAGTTAAATCATAACAGCGAATTGGGTAGCTAATTTTAAAGGTAATCATTGGGACATACCGTGGCAGAAGTTAACACCTAGAGAAATATTAGTAAGATACTTAGAAGTCTTTCCTTTGTCAAATTAAATGTCAAAATAAAGTGAAAATTACGTAAAAAGGTAATCAGGTAAAAATTGCCTTTACACCTATTTCTTCAGTAAAGGCCGCAGATACAGCTTATGCCCTCCATGTGAGAAAACTTGGGGAAGCCACAAGCGACATAATTTGTTATCCCATGAAATTAAAACAGTAGAAATAAAACAGTGTTTCACTCCAAATGAGGTTTTACAAAACAAATGTTAGTTCCGTGGACAAAGGCTAAACGTGATCATCAAGGGAAAAGTGCTAACCTTGTATTTTGTGTCGCATTACGCAAAACATGAGTATATCGCCGGTCGGGTTAGCCAGGTGGGTAGAGCGCTCGCCGGAAAATTTTTTTTTCTTTTTGGAGGTGGTGTGGGAAATGCATTTACACTAATCCCGGACCCCCGGGTAATGGGCGCTAGGGTGAGTCAGAGGACGCGTTCTGACCGAATATTAATCAACGAAACTTGTAATTAATACACATTACTAATTGAAGTGACAAATTATCATGAACCAACTTTATGCATTGAATGAAACATGAAACGACAAATAATGCATTGTGAGAAGAGATTTGTTATAGCCCTGTTGTAATAAAGTTTTCCATTAATGAACTGAATTCACTTGTAGTCTTCACTGAAGCGTTAGGTAAATAATATCAGTACAAAACACTGGTAACTTTTCATAAAATATGTACTGTTTGACCAAAATTCATTACTGTATGACATAGTACTTATATAAAACATACCATTTAGGCATTAGGCATTGGATTACGTTTTACTGGAACAGGGTTTATGGATATTATAAAATGGGAATTGACCACTGAGTATTAGGGAGTCCACGAAACTTTATTTGAGATAAGGTTTTTGGTAAGACTTAGCAACTGTGATTGGAAACGGGACTGGGTGTAGTTTCCTTATTTTATAAATATGACTTGCGGGTGATGGAATTCACTGGGAATAAGAGGGTCCCGATCGAGGAGAAGTAACATTTACCCTTTGTTCCCCTGATCGTCCATGTTTATGCTCCATAACAAAACTTTGCATTCGAAAAACATACTGAAAATCTTTTACTTAATTCATCAAAAGTAATGGGAGCTATGAAAACATGATCCTATAGATGATTGTCAAATATTATGTACCCAAAATGGGATAGTACTTTATTAGAGTAATGCATCAATGAAAAGGCACTCCATTGTTTGGGTGTTTACACAAATTGATAAGATTACAAAGATATCAGTTGAGAAAATACATTACAAGTATCCGGAACAGCATATGCTTTTCGTAATTCGTCTTCGTAGAAGTACGTACTTCAAATGGACGCTCCAGTGCGACAATGGAGAAAGACCTTAGCAACCGATTGCGTGGAGATGTCAATCTGACTGCAGCTCATTTCAAGTGTACACACTGAAGTTTGAACAGCACATATTTTGAAGTTTCTCGCAGACATGGGTGCTATTTTGTGTAAGTAACATATTTCACAATGCTTAGTTATATATTATTAATACACAAAATATAATTGTGCCACTTCCTTAATCTATTATTGCGAAAAATCGAAACAGCAGATTTCATCGAAGGTTTGCTTATGCAATTGCTGTTATCGTTAACTTGTACGCTCAAAGTGATTAACAAAACCCTATACGAATGGATTTTTGTGGAGGAATGAAAAATAAAGAGACGAGAAATGCTTATTCCAAAAGGGAAAATATTGCAGGATCCTTTAGTTGCAAATGAAGTGCATTTGAGTAAAATTGTCAAAGATCTGACTAATTATATGTCATAGAATGTAGTAATTGTATGAAATCAAACGAAATAATACTTATTTGTGATTAGTAGACCTCCATTAGGATCGCGGAAACACTTCATTTTTCCCAAAGGTAAGGTCATGCGTGGCAATGCGTTGATTATTTAAAAGTCCCTCCAGAGGGCTTTCCTCCTGTGTGTAATATATGACTCAAAACATTTGGATTTTGGAATGCATGCGAACGTTTGTTTGTGCCTAGCTCCCCGCCACACACCCTTTCGGCGGCTTGCAGAGTAATACGTGTAATAGAGGCAGTAAAATCTTGAGCCTATTTTTTTAATTATTGATAGATTACCACGTGGTACCGTTTCCTCGCACGCCCATGAATGTAGAAATTTATCTGGTACATATTACACATCTGTAGGAGAAATAAATTATTGTTTAATCCTAAGGAGGCAAAT
>WURS02471268.1:0-29630 GCA_011762765.2 Rhinocypha anisoptera | reverse complement strand
GATGGCTAGCGAAACTGTTGTCACCACAAGTCAACAAACGCGGACGCAGAACCCGATAATGCCGAGAGCACATAGGTAAATAAGCCCTGACAGATATTCAGGTACATTCACTTGAAGTTGGCCTTTTCGCTCAGGAGTTTAGTGTAGGGACAGCATGATACCCTTACTTTGTTTATAAAAGCATTTTTTTCAAAAAGAGCAACATTTTGTATTGAATCTTGTAGTTTAAATCCACAGTTTGTTACGAACTTGTTCACGCAATTAGTTACAACACTTTTAAGCATTGTTTCCGTGATTTGCACGATAATAAAAAAAATCACATCTTAAATAATTTTAATAACTCGAATGTTGTGCATGAACTTTTAAAACAACATTTTGAATTTAACTTACTTTCCGGAGATGCGTTAATTTTACAAATGTTAAATCGGCGTTGTCAGAGAATCAGGAAGTTATTTTGAATTTGACCTTTATTCCTTATAGCTTTCGACCTAGGTCTTACGTTATTGCATACCAATCACTTTGACACTTAAATGCGCGTAATGATGTACTTACTAACCTAATAAAAGCATTTTTGGTGGCTCAAATATCAGTGAATCTAGCCCAATATGCAAAAAACCTAAATTTTAAATTTAATTTTTCGGAATTTCGACCAACTTTTTAAGATTTGGTCCCACTATGTTTCCATTTGGTCACTCCTATGTAATCCTAAAATCTGGGGCACTCCTAAAATACACCGCACTGACCATTAATTATAAACAATGTTCCATGATGGAAGAAGGTTTCGCCTTATAACTTTGTCTTTCTGCGGTGAAAAAACATTAGTGCAATGCGTAGCTATTCCGCTGAGAACACTTGAGTGAACACTTTCCGCGTGTTGACTCCTTTTCTTCGTGGATACAAGAAATACAATAATTCGTATATTGACGTTTACATTCAAGGTTTCACTTTCATTGGACTGGCGCAAGTACTTCCATCGGGTAAATAGGGCTTTACGTTATGCTGTTACTTGTATTTTCTATGTTTACTCTACGCCCAAGTATATACGACGTACTTCGTCTAAGAGAAGCTTATGAATATTACATCCTGGAATTATTATTGAAATGTTAGTAACAAATATAAAATCTATTATTTTTATTAATATAATGAAAAGCTAAAGAAACTTAATTGTAGATTCCACTACAATGTTTTATTAACTATCAGTCTCATCGAATCATCGCACTCATCGAGAACATCTGGTGACTGTCGACTACACCGGTCGTTTAGAAATTATTTCCGGGTTGGAGTGGGAGAAAAGTGGTAAATAAAACCCATATCACAGGCTGTGCACATATTGCAATGCTTATATTTTCTTAAACCTTTTTTGGCAAAAAAGTTCGAATTGAAATTTAATTGGCAGTAAATCTGTGGTTATGGCCACAATTGAGTAAAAAATTTAAATCCGCGGACTGATGATAGGCAAGTTGCTCAAAGTAACCCCCCAGGGGGAGCATGAAGTCGATTACTCAGTAAATTAATTATGTACTGACCTTTCATGCAATGGAGTGAAACAGTTGAAGGAGTTGAAAGTGACATCTAATTTGAGAATGCGATGCAATAGCTACTCCTAATCTGCTGAGCATTACAATTAATGATATTAATAATTTGCCACGTATATAAATATAAACAGGATCAATATATAAGCCTGCACTAATTTAAGTCACTAAATAATTATTCCATAAACATATTAAACAATTAAACCTGAAAAAACTTAGTGAGTACTAAAATTTTAAACATGGCGCCGACAGCTACATGACGCCAAAGAGTACCTATGTGCACAAGTGGTTGGTTGGTTTAAGCAATAAGCGGCAGTAAGTAAGAGAAGCAGAGGTAGGAGACGATTAGGTACTATTGTAGGCGGAACAATGCCAGATAGAAAGTGAATACAGTTGAAGTAGGATTTAGCCAAAGAGCAAGTTAACTTGTTTTTAGGTTTCATCTTAAAAATTTTTAAATGGTAATAATAGTCAATTGGCACACGGTTTGTCGGAAAATAATTAATGTAGAAGCATAATTGTGAAGAGTACAATGAAAATCGTCTTTTATAATTACTAAAACTTCTCCATCCTTCACACAATTCCAGCCTTACAAAAATATGTCAATTTCACTGGTTTGAAAAAGCCTTCTGCTCTAATAGGATTATTGAAATTGTTTTATAATAAAAACTAAACGCCAAGTAACAAATATCAGCTTACTTACTGAGTACAGACGATATTGATGGCCACTGAAGAATATTGTTACCACTTTTGTGTTAGCACGTCTAACTTTTGATCTGTTTGTGAGTGTTACAATCAAATATGTATTAATTTATCGCATTTGTTTTTTTAAATCATCTGCTACCAGCGCCACATATATTAACTTAGCGTTGTGTATTTTCAAGGCCGACTATAATTTGTATTTTACTGTTTGTTAAAATTTATATTAGTCGGTGAAAAACGATAACAGGTACAAATTTCCATTAATATTGTTATCAGCAACTACTCTGAAAATATATTCGTTAAGAGGCATTCTTGCTCGTAAACATGCCCTGAAGAAAAGTTGAATAAAATCATTTTTGGAATCGTAAAGTGTTTGGCATCATATATACTAGATATTTAATTTTCTGTTATCATGGAAAACGGTGTCATTACCTCATGGATAACACTTCTCTGATGAGAAATGGTGAATCCCTATCAAGATTCCACAATAAAACTAAACTTAATGATTAAATTGTCTCATAGAGTAACTAGCTCGCGTAAGTATTTTCGGTAAGTCCGATATTCTGAGAAACTTTTTTTTTAATCACGAAAATGAGAGTAGAAACAGTTTTGGAGTCATGCAATTCAATGTTTGACTACAACTCAAATTACGCGTGAGGGAATATGTCCTTCCATTTTAACGACTGCTATGTATTTTTATATCTACTGTTCATATGAAAATCCAGAGAAAATAAAATATCAATATGGAATTTATGATGGTTTTTCCAATGTTTCACTTACACTTGTTAGAGAATTGAATTTCATAAAATGAGAAGACTTTCTCTTCTGATAGATTGCTCATGAATATAATTACGGAAAAAAACGAATATTGGTATTAGCACTTCAGTAGGCTATGTTAAAACATGTCTTATGTTGGTTGTATGAACTCGGTAGCAATGATCAATTAGCAAAGGTAATATTTCACAATATTTAATTTATGGAAAGGTGTATGGTGTTATGATTGTTTATAGAGGGTTATTACTGTGGTTGAATCTATCATACCCCACAAACTACAGATCAATCTCTCTGCTGTCAAACTTATCAAAAAAAAGTTGAGAAGCTGGTTCATACACATAATACCAATTATATTCTATCTTTAAAAATATTAAATGACTCAACATGGTTTTCAAACAAGAATATTAATACTACTATTTTCCACTTTATTGAGAACATACTTCAAGAATTGAATCGAAAACAATGTAGGTAGTGGGTATTTCCTTTGATCTAATAAATGCTTTTAATGGTGTTAACCATCATATATTAAAATACTAGCTTGATTTTCTGGTTGCACTCAGTTGAGTATTATCCTTTCTAAGTGACAAATCACAGTATGTCAGTTACACTCATAAAATAGCTGGAGGTGTACTAGCTAGCTCCAGCACAACTTGAAAATTAACTTAGGTATTCTTGGTCCACTAGTGTTTATTTTGCTTATTAAATATCTCCCAGATCATTTCATCAGGAGTACCTGTTATTTATGCAGATGACACCTCCAGCATAATATCTGTAAGAAAAAATTCAGATCTGAATGACCATGTAATGAGATGCATAATTGGTGTAGTTCTAACTTCATTGTAAGCAATGACAAAGTCATGTGTCCATTTCCATGCCAAGGAAACATATCCTTCAGATGATTTTAATACAAATACCCTTTTCCTAGTGGTTGGCTCGGTAAAATTTCTTGGGCTCCATATTCAAGAATCACTGGACTGGTCAATGCAACTGGCTATCAGTATTTACATAATAAATAACTTAGTTCCTATCATCTCCATTCATACACTCTACTCTTCAAAGTTACATGCTCACCTTGCACATGGAATTATTTTTGGTGGAGGTTCAACTACTTTGTCTAAAGCTTTCTCACTACAGAAACAAGCCATAAAAGCAGTATGTGGATTACATATCCAGACCCCATGCAAACCCCTTTTCTCATCCCACAAAGTATTAACCCTACCATCAGTGTATATAATTTCATGTGCCCTATTTGTCAAAGGTCACCCCCAAATCTTTCCTGACAATTCTAGCAATCAATCATAATTGCCATGAGTGCTAATCATAACACTCATGGCAAAAATAATATTCACCTTAACCAATTCTCCTATACCCTTTGTCTGAATGGACCACATCACTAGGCTTCCGCTATCTTTGATAAGATTCCATCACATACCAGGGCCACTCAATCAACACCTTCATTTAGAAGATGTTAAAATCAATCCTGGAAACTAAAGCACATTACGGTGTTTGTCCAAAATGTGATGTTAATGGTTTGATTTTTTTAAATTATTGATGAGATCAGTAGGACACATTAAAAGGTTCAATATAGGCTCCTTCTGAGTTGACAAATCACTTCCACTGAAATTTCCAGGAACTGAAGGCATCACTGCAAGGCTCCTCTGGAATGTCCTTTGGAACCTTGGTGCAGTCCTCTTTTGATTTTGTCAACTGTACCAAAATGTCCTTTCATGGGAGTTTTAAAACACAGGAACAAAAAGAAGTCTGGGAGAGCCATGCAGGACTGAAGGGTGGATGTGGAACTCTTGGCACCTTTGAATCAGCCAGGGAGCAGGTCACAAGGAGGCAGTATGGACACGATGAACCCTTTGTTTGAGTCTCTTGAGCACTTCCATGTAGAATTTGGCATTGACGGTTGTACCACATGGTACAAACTCATGGTGTATGAGTCCCTAGATGTCAAAGAACACAATGAACATGGTTTCGACTTTTGTCCTTGCTCATTCTGGCCTTCTTGGGGAAAGGGGACACCAAGGTGTACCACTTGGCATTTAGCCTTTTTGTTTCAGGGTCAGATTCAAAGAACCAAGACGCATTGTCTGTATTGGCATTGTCTAAATAGTGGGGTCACTTTCACACAGGTCCCAAAGATCCTGGCACATTTCAATTCAACACAATTTTGGATCATCCATTAACACTTTGGGCACCAGCTTCACTCACACTTGGACAACTTACATGGGAGACGAAAATGAGTTTCATGTATAAACCTTTTCTTACTCTCTGGATGGTTGGAGATAATTGAGTGACCATGCATTCATCAGCTGACTTCCCCCTCCACTGATCCCAACTGATCCAAGTGTACTGCAACATACAGTAGCTTCACAATAAAATCACTGACATCACTTTTCGGATGAACCCTGTACAGTGTTCACGAATTACTAGTAGGTAAATTGTAACATGTAGTAGGTACTGTATTTGTAATTTGAATGTGTATGGGTATATTTTATGACAATGTCTATGGCAAGTATATGATCTTATGGATAAAATAATATATTAATTATTATTATTCCCACTATACGAGTGCCCCATATATCCTGGTAGCTGATTCAATAAGCTTTGTGAGTAATGTACTGCTCTCCTCAGAAGGGAACAACCATATCAAAGTTGGCTGAATATGTTATTAATTATTCTCCCACAGGTATGAATGCCATACTTATGTGGAATAATGGTGAATCCAGATGTTCGAGCATTTGTGTAAACATTAGAACTCATGTAGGTCAAGGGATTGTTTATGAAAGTATAGAAATAAAGCAATGTTGATGAATTTTCTTTTATTTATTTTCTCTGGTGTCCAGGGTATCAAGCACAGCCTTACAACTAGTTTTGGCAATGACAACAGCACTTTGTGCCTGTTGGCTCAACTTTTCCTTTATTTCAATGTCAGTCAGTTGACCAAGATTTATCTTCACATTATAATATGCTCCCCAAACACCAGTCTCCAAACAACGGGCTGCAACCTGTAATCAATACCATAGCCTGTTTTATGTGGTTCAATACATGGATATTAAATTTGGCCTAAGGTAAGTCTGGAAAAATATTATTTCTAAAATTCTAACAATAATTATTTATCACAATGTTATCTATCAATCCAAAGTGTCATTTTTCTGGTGAACCAAAAAAATTGGGATTTGTGACATATTACTTTTCAGCTCTGCATATTTTATACGAGCCATTGTGCATTATAAAATACTTTTTTCCCCCTCTGCCTATCTAACTTAACATTACACCTTCCACGATCATATTTTAAATATCCTATTCCTTTTTTGAATCTCTGATTAACTCATCTTCTGTCAAGGATTAAGTTTTAGAAATATACACTGCCATGTCCTAACTACTACTATGACCTATTAGGCTTTGCTTTAATTCTTAGCTCAAGACTGTCTTCACGTTTTGTTCTCATTACATTTGCGTCACTTACTAACAAAATTCCTTTCCTGATGTTATAATCATTTTATGTATTTTACATTATACTGTATGCTATGTAATGCCATGTACAACTCAAAAGTGTAAAAAAGGTGACTGCCTAGACATCTCATATATATATATATATATAGATATGCCTAAGGATAATAAAGACTATTATTATATATATATATGTGTACTGGAACTTTAATAGTTTTCTCAAATTTTCATTTCTGTTATGAATAATTGGAATGTTGTTCTTAATTAATAAGTAGTAGTAGTATTTTTGTTTAGAGGGTGCTTCGACAGCTATGGTCATTTCACCTCTTCACATCATAGGGAAAAAGCCATCTGGACAAATGCAACATCCATGCCCTGGGCGGGATTCGAACCCGCGACCTTTTGGTTAGCCGGCGAGCATGCTACCCACCAGGCTAACCCGGCCGGCTCTTAATTAATAATTCAAGGTACATGTACATAGATCATGTAATTTCTACAGACTTAATGTGTTTCTAAACAAAAAAACATATTTAATTCCATGAGCCTTTTCAAATTATGAATATAAAAAATTCTCTTCTTCCTCAATCCCATCCCTTACCCTAGCACCCGGTCCACTGTGAGCCACGTCGCTCTCCCCTGGAGTCATCCCACCCAGGCGATAGTTGACCCTTCTCACTCATCATTTGTACTCAATGAGCTAGCCCACTCACCAACACACATCCTGATGGCGGCCCAGAGGTAAGGAGCCACCTACATCCGAGTCACACCCAGAGTGACTCCCCATTCCGTAAAAGTCTTCCATTGTGTTGGTTTTTGTATCGTATTGCAATCTCCCTTGTAGACGCTTTTGTATCTCTTTTGTTTTTTCCTCCATTGTATACCAGAAGTTCCGGAGTAAAGCCTTCGTGGCAGTTTGCCATGATCCTTATGCTGATACAGTGGTTTCATTACTTTGCTCCAAATCTCTCACGATCATGACCTACGAGCACTAAATTCGAACGCCACCCAGATGTTCCAGCGGTTCATGGATGAGGTTCTCCGTGGTTTAGATTATTGTTTTGGATACATTGATGACATTTTGGTAGCGTGTACCTCCGTGGAGGAGCTCACCTTCACCAGCTCTTCTCGTGCCTCGATCATTATGGCATTGTGAAAGTAATCCATCCGTGTTTTCACACAGTCGAAGGTGACATTCCTTGGGTAGTTTGTGTCCACTAAAGGTTCCACGCCCTTGTCTGAGAAGGATTAGCTATCACCTGGGTGCATAAATTACTGGGGAGAGCAAGGCAGGTGCTCGCTGCTCACCGTCCCGCTCATAGACGTGCACCTTTCGCCCCTCACCAGAGCTGTGAGGAATGGATTTGATTTTTCAGCGCCCACCTGGCATATCATTATGACCTCTGCTCAGCACCTACATCGTCACCACCTCTGCCGAGATGATATATGGCAAAACACAAACATCCTGGTGGATTCCTCACAGCCTACCATGTGGCCCTTGAGACCTCTGATCATAGAGACAGTTCCAAGAACACCTGCGGAATTTTTAAATCTAGCCCCACCTGTAGCATTTTCCCATTTCCCTCTCCCGTTTCATTTCCTTTTTTCTTCTCTCTTTTTCCATCATTCAAGAGATACTGAGCCTCTGTCACTGGTGAGGGGGTTGTGTAGTGCCCGGGCCCCTGCAAGCCACCTCGCTTTCCCCAACACTTAACGCACCCAGGTGATAGCTGACCTTTCTCACTCATCACCTGCACTCAATGAGCTTGCCCCCTTGCATCTTGATGGCGGCCCTGAGATAAGGAGCCACCATGCAGCTCCAAGTCGAACCCAAAGTGGCTCCCCCCATTCCGTCAAAGTTTTCCATTGGTGAACATTGGTATTAAACGCTGAAGCTTACCTCTCTGTACATTCATGTATTAATGCATCAATAAACAAAGAGTCAATTTAGTGCATCATATCATTTCTCTATTCATCAACCCATAACCTCACAGGGAGATTCACTATCCATGCCCCACTATAAATATTGACAGACTTAATAATGGAGATATATTTTTTGATATGATCTTTATTTGGTGGTGATGCTTTAGCACTGATCAAGTTACCAATCACATCTTTGTTCTTGAGTATGAAAAAGTTGTCTATCACTACATATGTAATGCCAATAAGTTTTCCAATAGTATGTTTTATTGCTAATTCATCATACCAAACTTGAAAATGAAAGTAAATTCTGAAATTCTTTAATAATCTAAATAGGATCATTTAGATTTCCATTCTTTATATTAGCATCCATAGGGCATTTACTCCATTAAAAGCATGTTATAAAATATATCTACAACATTAATGCTGTATGTACTATTTTTTCATAGATCTCATACTGTATAACAAATCCCTCTTCTCCAAATTCTTGAGAACCTATGCTCATGAATTGTCAGTTAGATGGTTAGATGGATAAAACAAATTGAACATGAATGAAAAGAAGAATACAATCAAAACTTGCAACTATAGATGTTACCTGTAAATCTGATGCTGTCTGTGGATTTGAAACTTGAGCCAGTTCCATTGCCGGTTCCCATACTGAATTAATTGTCTCTGCAAGGTTTAATGGGACTGAAATGGCTTGCTGTAATGCAGATTGCATTGCTGCATTTCTCATATCTGTTTCTTCAGGTGTACCTTTTGGTAATTTCATAGCTTCCTGAAATATCATATCAGACATTATCAAGCATGCACAAACATATACTTTTCATGAGCAAATGATAATACTAAAAATGAATAACCATGTAATCATTGAATGCAGTGGTGTCAGCATCAACTAAAGGTAATATTTCATTCATCGCCTTATGGAAATTGGGAATGAGCCTCCTCATGACTGAATCAAGTGATTCCCATTGCTTTTTACCAAATGTCATCTGCCCTACCATTGTGGCCAAGGCAGCTCCCTGCAAAAGATTAAATATAACATTGTAATCGATAGATAGTGTTTATTATTTAATTTCAGTAGCTGCACAGATTAACTTAACAGTTAATGACTCTAAAGCCTAGAATGATGTAGAGTTCACACAGGAATAAGAACAATCATTTCCCTTTTGGTCAAAATGCCAACATTAAGGAAGTCCAAATTAAAAACATATATGAAAAAGAATATAATATGATACACCAAGAGGAATTGAGCATACATCTATACATTTGGGAGGAGTTAATCCCATTTGGGAGGAAATAAGATATCATTTAAGGCAGGAGTAGATAGGATTTAAATGAAACTTTTCTCTTCCATGAAAATAATTATATTTTGGGCAACTGGTTTTGCTACACTGTAACATCTTCAGATCCAATACAAGAAGGTTTTATGGGGGCTTATGTACCCATGAAGAAGAGGGTGGGTCCAGAGGGGGGGTTTTGGAGGGGGAGAAGGAAGTTGGTTACTAGATGGTTGACTGTTGGTCACATGTGCAGAAGATGTGGAGCCTTGGGGAGGATGGCAGGCGAGGCAGTAGGGCTTGGTGGGCATGGGTCATGGCAATTAAGCCTTCGGTAATTAAGTGTGCTTCAAAGTGTGGATCCACCTTATCTTGTTGCTATTCACAATTTGAAGTACACTTAATTACCGAAGGTCTCAATCAGATTGACAACCTGAAATCCTACCCCTGGAGAAGAAAGAAATGTGTACAGACATGCTCAAACAAATTAAAGTTATATCTTGCGTAAAAAAGGAGAAAAAACATCTTGAGAATAAAAACAGCACTTTTCAACAGAAAAATAAAACTTTAATGTACAATGTATGTTTCAGCTCTCTGAGCCATCCTCAGGTACAATGATGGGAACATGAAACGGTTAACAAACTTCCTTCACCCCCTCCAAAGCCCAACCCTTTCAACCCACCCTTTACTTCCTAGCTATATCCTTCTATAAAACCTTCTATTAGACTTGAAGATCAACTGCCCTAAATAAAATTATTTTTGTGGAAAATCAAAATCTCATTTAAATCCTATCTACTCTTGCATAATATAATGGATTTCCACAAAGAATTGGCCTCTAGTATTTTCATTCATTTTGTAGCTCATAGTATTTTCATTCATTTTATTGTATACATCAAGTATTTCACTATGGATGTGTACTGTGAAAAAGAATTTCACAAATTAAATTTTCTGAATCTTACTGTGGAGTTATTAGGCACTCGTTTCTGAGTGTTAATAACCATTAAATATATTATTAGTACATCCCTCTTTATAAAATATTCAAATAATGCAGTCATAATAACACTTAATTAAACTCCAATTGAGTGAGATTCATGTTTACTATCATAGAACAGCCAAAAATGTATAAACAAGGAAATGAAAATATGACCAAATATTAATGTAATTTCTATCCACATATCATACCAAATATTACTTTAATCAACAATATTATCTGAATAAGTCATAACAATCTTGATTCAATAGCCATCCTATTGTATTAAGAACAATTCTACTCAAGAAAGGGAATTATTTGGTTTCCTGAGTTGAAATAAAAGTGATATAGAGATTAAAGAAACCCCATGGTTCCTGTAATAATCTATCAGAATGTTTTATTTATTTATGCTATTCTTTTCTGTGATTACATGAAATTTTAAGTGGCATAGTATTATAGTGTACCGATAGAACCCACAAATCAATGTTAAATATATATTTGCTTCAGCAATTGTCACCTTTCACATTCCAAACATCCCCAATCATTCTCCCTTTCAATTTAAGGCCATCAAATCAGCAATAAAATCTTATTTCTCGAGCATATTTCTTTCAAACTTCCATATCCTCTCTTCCAATGTGGCTACCCAGAATCTCTTATTAGTTACAGAATTCTTAAAAAATGCTGTACCCAAAATCCTGCCCTTGTAATCCTGTGTATAGAGGTTTCTCGACTAAATACTGGGTCTAGATTCAAGTTTGGATTGTATACCTAGACAACTGTAAATAAACCTGAGTTGATTAATTTTCTAAGAGTTGGATCTTCCTGGGAAATACCCAGTGGTACAGCATAAAGAACAGGGCCCATTCCCTCATGTTTATATACTCATCTGTTAAAGCTGACCATTTAGTTGATAAATTTTGTTTTATTACTGGACTAACAAAATAAAAACAACAGATGAAGTAAATATATTTTAATCCAGTTATGAGTATTTATCTCATTCTATGAATAGTTTTAATACATAATTACTTTATCAGAAGTTTATCATAATTAACATTAAAGATTTATGGCCTAAGAACAAAAAAACATTGTATGACAATGGATTGAAACTATATCCAAATGTCTAATTTTTTTATTCAGTAAAAATGATACCAATGTTACTTCATTTAGTATATTTTTGCAAAAAGGTCGTTTTTATAAGATGAATTTATGATTTGGTCACCCAAGTTATTAAACAAATTCATTTCAATGTTATTTTTATTTTCCCAAATTTTTGCATAATCATTATTTTAAGGATTGTTGGTAGCATTATAATCCTATCTGTAAAAGATATATGTAATAGCGAAATGATTTATTTCTATAATTACAGCTTCAATTTCCAAATTTATTTGAAGTACAAAGTATCTGACAGGAAACTTACCATAGCACCAACTAAAGCTGATACTGATCCACCTCCAGGAGCTGGAGATCTTGCTGCTACAGATTTAACAAAATTCTCAGTGGTTAAAGTAAGTAAAGGTCTTTCGCCCTTCCCACCTCCTGGTAAACGATATTCTATCACTCTCTCCCTGACAAGGATAACATGAAAAACATTAGTTAAACTTTTTAATATGAATCTCTTTTCATCTTCAAATCAAATATTATTGAATGTAACTAGACAGACATTAATTCCACATTTTAATTTCTAACTTAAAATAGACCAGGAACAGTATTATGGGCATTGTATTCTGACTTAGTAATCTAGCTGAAAATTTTCAGGCAACTCTAATACCATTGGAAATATGTAAAAAATATTGAGTAGAAAAAATATTTGAAAAAGATCTATATGTAAGCACAGTGGAAGCTGAAAAAGAGCTTGCATCTGCTCCACAACAATACAAGAGTGTCAGAATAACTCTTTAGCTTTGACTACAGATGTGGCTCGTGTGTGATTTCATGTCATTCTGTTGAGTGGTTTGTTCTCTGCTGCTTTGCATTAGGAGTGATAATCATTTTTCTTTAGATTGCTAAAATTGAATATCATGCAGTTGTAAAATTCTTTGTAAATGAATTTTTCATGCTGATGACAACTCATTGGGTCAACTTGGTTGTTAAATTTTATGGGAACTCTTCTGCTTCTATTTCAGTGATTAAGAAATTGACTGATGAATGAAATCATGACCATACAATGAATATAGGAAATGAACATTTGATGATGAAGAAAGGTTGTTCTAAAAGTGAAACAATTATAGAAATAATTGAAATATGTGCCACATGATATAGAATGACAGGTAGGATATTATATTTGTATGACTATCTCAGAAGATTAAATGAGATATATTTTTCACTAAGAATTAAAAAAGGAAAAGCTTTGTGGAAGATGGGTGCAGAGCTAGCTTACAGCAGATCAAAATTGCTGAACATGCCTGCTGCCTTTTTAAAAAACCAATACTGATTTTTTTGCATTTATGAATGAAGATTGGACTTATCATTACACACCAGAATATATAAACAGCAGTCTAAATGATCAACAGAAGGTTGCTATTATCACCAAAGAAGGGAAAGTCAGTTTGACCAGCTGAAAAGGTCAAAAAACAGTATTTTGGAATAAAAATCACATTTTGTTCATTGATTATCTTTAAAATGTTCAAATTATATCCAGGAAATTTTATTGTTGCAAGTCGTTGCAGCTAGAGTAACTATTTATGGATGAAACAGTAATACAGCTCAATTTACTACAAAAGAGAAAATAAAATTTACTTCTTCGTATTTCACAATGAACCAACTTTAATACATAGCTAATAGGTACACTACCACAATTGAGGGCAGAACCATCACATATATACTCATAATTGACAAACAATTTGGCCAAATCTACTATCATGATAGATATTCATATATGTATAATACTGACACATTCCAATAATTATTCTCTAATCTTTTAAGTGAGCTAGTCCAAATATTCATTAGGAAACTATGGGGAACTGGTTTGCAAAACAAAATAATCATTTTCCAACAGAGCATTGGCAAATAGGGGAAATTAAAACATGACAAGATGTAACTAGGTAAATGAGGTGACTAGGTATGTATACCCAGTGATAGAAACATTTTCACATTTCATCAATGAAAAAATTTTATAATGGATGCGTATCATAATTTGCAAAGTTAAGTTTTTATGCTATATTTGTCATTCATATTAGTTAAATCAAGTGTGTAAGTTGAGATCAAAAAGTTTCAAGACTTTTTATATTAATTTACAAAATATAATATATTTAAATATAATAATATTCATTTGCTTTTTTTAATTATTCTGACAATTGACTAACCAATAGTAAGATAATTACTGTGTCAAAATTATAATTAGTTGTTACTATTAAAAAAAAATATTTTCTCTAGAGCTGATATATTGGACCACAACACTATTTGCCTGAGAATTAAAAGCCTTTAGCCTATATATTATAGGCTAATGGTACTAAAACGGTAAAAAATATTGTCCGAAAACCAACCACATTATGGAGGAGACCATAATAATAAACCAACCACACATTTAAGGAGAATGAAAAATTAAAACTCACTTATGATCAAATGGATGGAGAGATGAGAGGCCAAGGCGATCCACAGCAAGTCGAACTCTTTGTTCCTCCTCCAGTACAAAAAGTCCCTCTTTCTTAGCATAATAATCTGCAGCAGAGAGAAGTGCTGACAATGGAACAAGTCCTACAGCTTCTGACCCTACAACTCCAAGGTTAAGTTCCTTTGCACCTTTGCAGACCTATTAAAGGAAATTTTAACAGGTAACTTTTGACTGGCTAAAGTTTCTACAACTTCAATTAAATGAATTAAGGCCATAAATAAAAAACTATATATATATATATATAATTTTATTATTAATTATATATTTAATATATATTTTTATATTCATTTATATTTATATGCACACACATGATAAATCCAAGAAAGTAAAGAAAGAATGAATAACATTTCCTTTTGTGTAACTATCCCTTTATTTGTTTTCCTGTAGTTATCATGTCTTCATCAGTTGGCAGTTGACATGTGTATAAATAATGTCCCTTTGACAAGAATTAATTTCTACTTAGGCTATTATAGCCTTTGAAGCTCACTGTACTTCTTTCATTAGTATGACTGTTAAAAATCCTCTTTCCCATCTACCGTTGTATATGTTCATTCTTCTCCCAAAGTGGTGAGTGAATAAAAACCCAGGTGCCACCTCTTGGCTAATGAAGTCAGAGTAAACAGTGTCTATAAACCCCTTAAATATATGTGTCCATATTCAGAGAAAATGGCAAACATACTTAAAGACTTCACAAAAAAACCTCACCTTTCATAGCAACCTCAACCTTAAAAATATACTCTCCGAAGTTAAAGACCCCATCAACAAATTAGATAGAACTGGAGTTTACTAGCTTCACTGTTTAGACTGTGGAAAATCATACAAAGAACACATGGGAAGGAGCTTCTGAGTCAGGAACATAAACAGATCTTCAACAACAAGAATGGAGAATTACACTTTGCAGGACATCTAATCACCAAAGGTCACCACTCAGACTTCCAACCTTGGAGAAAAAAAAGGAATGGGCGTGGATACTCTCAAACAAATGGTTATCATATTGAAAGGAGATAAACTCATAAAAAAAAACTATTTGTCCCCTTCCATTCACCACTCATAGACCTAAAAGCATTTTACCCCTTCTACAACCTGACCCTCCTCAATTCCCACACACACCCTTGATTTCCTCCTCCCTCTGAACCTAATCACTGCCCCTGCCAGCCTCCCAAAGGCTCCATGCATTCTGCACATGTGACCAATGGTGAACTAGCCTTCACCATAAACTCACCACTTTCATCCCACCCTCTTCCTTAGTGGCTATATAAAGACCTAGTACTGTCTTTTACTGTACCTGAAGATTAGGGAATGGGAACAGAGACCACACTGCCCCATTTCCAAAAAGTTCTGGGGGAGCTATCATATCCTAGAACGAAGAACTGTGTTGGGCAATTGGCATTCTCCCAGTTCAACACAAAGTGTGGCAGGGTATCATAAGAGTGCTCCCACCAGTAACTCTTCAAACATTGTTGAAGGATTCCAATTACCAAGAGTACCAAGGGTGGTGGGTGCCCTCCGAATTCATGCCGACTAACCAGAAAAGGTTTGGCCTTTCGGTGGCTGTTGGTCACTCCTAGGCAGTAGATCCCCTATGGCTGTGTCCCTATGGGGCCAGCCAAAAGCTAGGGGATTTTCCTGCCATCCCCTGTTATAAGCAAGAGCTTGAGATCAGAAGCAGGGAATCCCAGTAAGGCATGCACCAAGGGAATTGAAATGATAAGTACCTGAAGATGCTACAATGTACTGAAACTGGTTGTGAAAATAAATATATTCTGAGGAAGAGCAAAGTTTTTATTTTATGTTAACCTCTGTGCATTATTGATTTCCACAAAGTATTGGCCTCTACTATTAACTATATCTATAAACACTCCCACCACAATCAAAAGGTCAAGATTCAAATCCCAGCTGAGGGTATATTTTTTTCCTCTTTAGAAGTAATGGTATGTTATACTGTTGGCATTCTCACACAGGTTGTATTTTCCCTTTTATGTGTTACTTTCCCTTCCATATTTTCTTATATTTTCATGTGTTTTCTCCATGTGACAGGTAATTCCTGTATGAGCGTATAATTTCAAGATTGTAACTTCAATATTTTTCTGAATTGCAATAAGATTTATCCAGTACCTATGTGAATCTCTTCATGACAAAAAACTCACCTCTTCAAATGCAACATGTATTGGTGTTACTTCATAGTCTAACAGGTTGAGAGACACTTGTGCGATATTTGCTTCATTTAGCCACCATCCAATTCCTTGTACACAACGTAATTTTCCAGGGTTTCCTTTGCCTCGTCCTTGTTCTCGTATATTGATTGCAATCCTTAAAGAACATCAAAGTAACTTGGATCATAATAGACAGTTTTTACCAATGCAAATAAAAATAAAATTGAAAATATAGTACATTAATGAACATTATATCCCTCAACACATTTGGTGAAATTTTTTTATCGAGGTGAAAAAATTTATTAAATGTACCCATTACCACCACTGATAACAATATTATTTCATTTGTGTTCATCTTAAAATTGATTGACTTGAACTTCTTCAAAATTTTCAGTCTCACTTATTATATAGTACATGGCAGCCATATTGGTTGTTTTGGTTTTCGTTGAAAGTGGTTTGCCGACAGAGGGCAGACTACTTCCGGGCAGGCTACCGGTAAACTGGGTGTAAAGAAGTGGTCTCAATAAATCTGAAACTATCTGATATATTACGCGTTTTTATTTTCGTATCCTACCAGATAAGGATACAACATCACCTGTAATCATTGCAGTTCAAGAGGCTCCTATTAAAATTCATCCAAAAATGTTGTGACATTTTATTTTGGACATGGTAAATTTAAACAACTCAAGCTGCTTTTATGTGCATTTTGTTTGAGATTAGGTGGTAAGTTGAATTTTACAATTTTTCAGTTAATCACAGTCACAAAAATAAGTACATATCATATATGTAAAACCTTTTCTGAAATGTCTAGCTATACAGTTTCCAAAAATTATTATGTGAGAGGAACACACTGATATTTTTATTGTCTTGAAATATCATTATAAGCACAAAAAGCAATATATTTAAGATGGCTAAAGTGACTGCCACTGTTAGTATAAACTTAATATTACAAACAAGTAATTTAGTCAGATCACAGAATACAATGTGTTTAAGCCAGATCCAATTAATTTTGTAATAATATTACCTAAAGCAAATTTAATTTATATATCTACACTAATGGAAGCACAGTGAACTAATGGGGGATCAATAATTCAATGAATTCATGTGTGAAAATCATATGGTGAATCAAACTGAGAAATAATATGAGTAATGAAAGTACAGTAGTAGTTGAGTTGTTTACTATCCCTACAATGAAACTAATATTATACCATGTAAATAATTTATTGTCTCAAAAATAAAAAGTCAAAGTTGACAATAAGACAGCAAAAAATATGATTACATCACTTCACTTCTGAAGATATTCATTCCATTGATATGTCAGAGAAACGATAAGCCACAAAAGTCTCCATATAGAGTAACCATCTTGAAAACCATCTTTGTACCAAGTACATAAATATTAGATGGGAACATTACTTTTAAGGATTTACAAACATAATTTGTATTAAAAAATCTTCAATAGCAAATATTATTAGTTAATATTAAGTGTCATTTTCCAATTACTTCACTTTTCCTTCACCTCTGTCTTATCTAACACTTACTCTTTGATGACAAATACTAATTTACTTCATATTCATCCTATATCTCCATTCCTTTAACTTAACTAACATACAGGTGGCTTAAATTAAATTCAAGTATTATAATAATTTGTAGGAAGTGTTAAAGTACTATCCTAAGACCCACTATTAATAAAATGGGTTCCTCTTTTTCTCAGTTTCGCAATGTACATCACATACATGAAAATTATGTACAAAAGGGCATTGCAATGCACCCAATTTTTTCAGAAACATCAATCATCAAAATCATATAACCAATGTAGTTTGAAAAAGATCTATTACCAATATTGACATTAAAAATACAAACCTATGGGCTTGTTCCTTGGTTGACAGAAGATTGATATTGTATGCAATCAGGAATTTTCTCACACCAACCATAGTTGCACCCCACTGTGGAATAAATTCTGTTGGACCATAATCTGGTTTCCACTTTGGATCTGTAAGCTAAAATTTTTGTTATGAATTATTATCTATAAGCACTAAGTACTTTGCAAATTATTTTAAGTTTTTACAAAGTTATTTTACCCTTAAAATTTGGTTTATAGAAAAGATTTAAGAACCTTATCACTTACAATTACAAATTACTGGTAAATGCATTATCTAAAATGTTACCAGAGTATTCTGATAACTTTTCTTACTGAGTGGAATTAGGAATTTTATTTAATCAAGAAAGAGAGAAACAGGATTGGTCATAAATTATTGAGAAAATGGGTAAAAGAGCCATAAGAGGAATTCAGATAGGAGAAATGACTGTGCTACTATGATGTGGAACCACAAGATAAATGCATTTTGGAATTTGATGGTTTCAGCTCCTATTAGCAATCAATTAATTTTTGTGGTAAAATATATTAGTTTATGAATACTGAATTAATAAGTTCTAGAAATAATGTAAATTAAACATTGTCATCTGATGATGGCAACTTTTTGATTAAAGTTGTAGTGATTTCTTTTTTAAAATGTTGTGAAACTAATAAAGTTGTGTCAAAGTCTATTGAACTAAAGTACTGGGAAATTAGCACATTGATTATACATATACAATTTTCTATTGGATCCTCATATAACTGCCCATGTCATCACCTATCCTCACCTCATCATCATCTGTGACCTCATAATCCTCTATTCCTGGAACTTATTAATTCACTACTCTTAAACTAATATATTTTACCACAAAAATTAAATGAGTGCTAATATTAGTCCTATCACCAAACATTTTACATTTTTTTATAAATTAAAGCTAAAACAAAGTGAATACAGAGTTATATTATACCTGTGACACAAGGAGTATTCAGAAAGTAAGGACCGGTTGCATATACAAAGCTCGCAATCAACATGAACAGGTTTTCATGTAGATTATGAATTCCAATGGTTCATTGAGAAGTCATAGCTTCAACCACCCATTGATATTTGTTATTGTGCTGTATATCTTTAGGATGAGTCATGTAATTAATAATCCCACCAGTTGAAAAGTTCGAGCTGTAATATGTTTTTAATGCAAAAAATCTTAGTTTAGCTGAAATTCATTGTCAGTTGAGTGAGGTTTACCAACAAAGTGTATGAAAGTGTACTGTTAAGAACTTGAGAAAATTAAGGTGGGCCAAAAAAAGGACATGGCTTGGGTTATTGATATCCGGTGTCACATTGCTGTTACATGAAACCATATGGCCCCACACTGCTTTGCATGGAACAATTCAAGTGGAAGCAGTTTGACCACCACCCTCACCTTACAGCCTGGATCAGTCCCCAGCTACTATCATTTGTTTCTTCATCTCAAAGACTTCTGACTCTCACAGAACTTTAAAGGTTAATACAAACTCAAATCAATGGTAGGGAACTTGCTCAATTCACTGGCAACGACATTCTATGACTGGGGTTTCCCAATGCCATAAGTGCATCAATTCCAAACTGATGTTATAGTTAAGTTTAGCTTTATGGTCACACTGCTTTGGAAAATGGCTACAATACCTTGTCTTGAAGACCCTCATATTCACCAGATCTTATTTGAGGGACCGTTTCTCTGTAACTTGGTGTCCCTATGTCTGGCCTAAGTTTCCTGTCAGCTGCAGCTCCATAAAGATAGATGGGAACATTAAGTGCATTTGAAAGAGCTTTCGAAAGTTGATGTGCACAGTAGATACATTCCTCTTCCTCCACTCCACTCACAGGCACAAAAGGACAAACATCCATGGCTCCCAGACGAGGGTGTTCACCTTATGTAGATAAAATTAAGCATCCAGGGCATAAATTCCAGAATATGCACAGATTCAAAGATGCAGTTTTTCTAATATGCACACAAAGCTTAAAAATGTGTGGAAGCTTACCCTTATGCTTTGTCATATCAATGAGTTTTGATGCAACCATAGCTGCATTAAGTGCCCCTAGAACAACTGCTTCAGGACTTCCAACAAATGTATAGACAGTGCGATTTGTTGATGGCCCAGGATCGACATCTAGCAAACTACAGCCATCTGTTTTTTCAATTGCGTCAGCTATAGCTCCAATGATCTAAAATAGAAATGCCATGTCACTAAAGAAATATTATAAAGTCAAATTGAATAATGTATGTGAAACATTAAAAACAAGTTGATAAGATGAATTAATTATAAGTTGACAAAAGAGTTATCTACAATATTTTATGCATAACATATGTGAATCCTCAAAACAAATTCACATATTTAACTTCAATAAATAATATAATAGACATAAATTTGAATAAGAGAATTGTTTAGAATATTTTAGCTAAATTTATTACATTTCAAGGTTATGAGAAGTAAAATGCAATATACAAGTATCTAATCTAATCATCTTCAGACTAGATCTATGGTAAAATCATGGTTTCAATTATGATTATACCATTCATAAATCAATAACGATTTGATTTGGTTAATAATTCCAAGATTGTTTTAATCTGATGTATCTCTCCTATTAGAGTGGACTTGACTCTTTCTTGACTTATTTATTCACCCTGATCTCTGTCATAATTCTCTACATTTTGATAATGTCTTGGCATGTTATCTAGTCCTGTCCATTTTATTTAGGTACCTGTCTTTATTTTATTTAGGTATTCTGTCTTGCACTATATTTTTTTCAGCCATCACATCTCCAATAGTATACATTATTCTTCAGTATTGAGACCACTTTATTCAATCTTTCACTAATGAACTTTAATGAAGACTTATTTCAGACAAAAATGATTTTATGGTAAACTAATGTGCAAGGAAAAAAAACTATATTTCACCAGCAGGTGGCTGTTTTTAACAATATTTGTTTCAAGAGAGTCACAAATCTTAATTGTCTATAATTCATTGGTGACATGTTTCTATTTCTAAATTGAAAATAGCATTGTTTAAGAATATGGTAATGTAATTTCAGTGTTACTTTCTGATGGTCCCATGGGTTGTGCTTTGGAATGGTTTTAAAGTTTTGTCAATAAATTTTCAATGCATTTGAGGTTCCTTTACTCAACATTTTATTCTATCTCCAGCCAGACCCATACAATAATTCTATGGATACATGAAATGCAAATATCGAACTGCACTCACTGTGTTTTCCACAGTTTATATTTATTTTTGTGCAACTAGTGTTTATTTGGGTTGCAGTATGAACAGGAAAATACACTCAGTAATATGATGTGTATCTACACTAACGTTGGAGGAGTGGGTTGGATTGCAGGCAACGGAGAAGAAGATGGAAGAAGGAGAGTGATTTTAATGTCAGAAGGGCAGGTACACCACCCTAACCACACAGCCTGATAGTCAATGTGTGTCAACCTAGTCCTCCAATGTTAATGAGCATATATATGTATGTATATATTGTATTTTAGTAATGAAAGATAAATGAACAAACTATAGGTTTCTTTCCACAAATTTATTTCACACTACCCAGATTTTGATACATATATGTGGGGTTCAGGAAAACTAAGACGATCAGCAAACACAAACACACACTTAATCACATTCACACACAGAAACAAGTAAAAAGAAAGACTCACATAATGGAGAAATATTTCGGGACTCACTTGCCCCTTCATCATTCTTAGAGATCTGTCTGATGAAGGATGATATGCACTGTGAGCTGTATTGGGGAGGAGGGGAATGGGAAGGAGGGGAGGACATAAAGGAGGGGAGGGAGTGGCAAGGGGAATGGGGAGGGGAGAGGAGAAGAGTGGGTGGTAGCAAAAAGAATGGGGAGGGGATAGAGTGACAAAGGGAATGAGGGGTCAGCAGTTTATAATTAGAAAAGTGATATTGAAATTAAGGGAATGGTAGATATATGTGAATTCACAGGTCCAGAGTTGAACGTTGGAGGATGCCGGAAGGATTTCGAGGACAGAAATGGAGAAACAATTATCACAGGGGAGGTCATGGGATAAGTAGTGGGTGGGGATTGGAAGGGATGAAAAAGAGGCAGATTTAGTAGAGAATCAGTGGTTGTTAATGTGGATGGAATGAGGGGTGGTACATTCACCTATGTAAAAAAAAGGGCACAGATTGCTGGAAAGGAGGTAGATTAGATTCTTACTGAGGCAGTTGGCACCGGAATGAGGTAGAGATGCCATCATTGGGTGAGGAAGAAAAGGAGTTGAAATAATCAAGGGACATGTTTTAGATCGGGGACAGTTACACGAGGAAGTATGGCTTCCCATGATGCATTAGGTTGTTAATTTGAGTGGTTTGGTCAAAACAGAATGCCTAGGAGGGGTGATAGCTATCTAGATTTTTATCCACCCTGGGGGGGGCATAAAAATGTCATTCATTATTATAACATTCAAGCCAATAGTATTTAGGAACTGTTTAAGAGAATCTTACAATATTTCTGAGTGTCTTTACCTGATGATTGTTTAAAACAAAAAACAGGGTCTTACATTATAACATTTGAGGAAAAACAAGTGAATAAATTTATTATTATGAAGTAGTTCTATAAATCGACAGTGGAATCCATTAATTATATGAAATGGCAAAGCAGCAGATTGGTGTAACAATAATATCTTGTTAGTGTTCATTTAAAAAGCATATGAATTGTCTTATTCCAATGTGTTTCCAAATGGTAACGGTCACTGTACAAAGGTAGAGGATTAGGGTAGGGAAGGGGCAGATGCGGAAATGAGGGGCTAGGCTATGTAATGCTTGGAAAGCATATTTAATACCAATTTTCCAATACATTAGTAGGGAACTAGAAAATAGGCTCGTTCCCCTACATAATTAACCTTTTTGAGTAACAGAAAAGAACGATGAGCTAACTAGGTGTAGGAATCTTACTGTTTCACGAATGATCTACGAAATAATTGTAGAATTTCATGCGTCGATAATCAGTTCCGAGGCCTATGCATTCAATATTGAATATTCGCTTTCGTGCTCACTCTCAAAGAAACGATATGATGGCTTTCAATGGGATCTTTTTTTAAACTCTCAAATAGTTACGGTTGACGAATTGTCCTTCGAACACCTATCTCGCAGCTTTATCTCCTTTTCGCAGTCGAAATTACGTACCTACGTTCCATCCTTAACATGCCCTTTCATTCCAAATGGCCTTATCTTTAAACGTGCGACTGGAAAATCAATACAGGATGCAATTAATTAGGGGAACGTTATCTTTGCACTGTAACAGCTCCGACACAATGACACAAAATATCATTCGGATTTATTTTTAAAAGAATCATCTATACTCTTAAAGGAAAAATATGAAACTGCTCGCACGCAAAGAATTGAGCAGATTCATTTCCCCTTTTCAACCGAAAATTAACCAAGTGTTATGAGATATTTAAATCTTTTTTTAGAATCGGCAAGATGCAAGTTTCGGCTGATGCTAAAATTTCTGGGTAAATCTAACGTTTGGCAGTGAATTTTTGAACTAACGTGCCTCTCCGATTTCTTCTGTCAATTCTCCGTCAGCTCTTTGTCACTACGGGGAATAGGAAGAACTACCAATAGAAAATAAAGGCGAAATTCGTATGGTAGGAGGCGCAACAATCGGTCGAAGGGGTTATTCCTGGCGCGTTTTCAAACTAATTCAAAATCGAGTCCCGCCGTGGTCACGTTATCGTTCAATTAGGCTTGTCTTCGATTGATTCGCCCGTAGTCAACCATAGTCGTCGACTGATCCTACAAAGAAACCTTTTATATAAAGCCACCATCATATTGAAGGAAGCACCTACTGGCCCCTTAAGTACAATGGAGCCCACGAATAGTAAATCGCCCTTAGAATTCTGGGGGTATTAGAATGTCATAAACTAAATCCGCTTAAGTTTGAACGCTTGAGCTGGCTTGTCTGTTTTTTTTGCGGCGCTTTCTACCCATAATTCCAGTATGATTAATATCCATGGTAGGACTCCATTGTACATGCAAAATTATTTAAAGTTAATGGTCCCGCAAATGAGTGAGCATGTATATATAATATTATAGACAGTCCATTCTCTAAGACCGAGTCCATTCTCTAAGACCGAACAATGAAAAACTTAAACCAGTGCAATTTCACCCAATGAAAAATAAAAAGCTACTCGTAGTATGGGGAAAGCTTAGTGGACAGTGATGACTGGTGAACAAAAACGGATCGGGATGAAATTTGTATTTGACTGAACAATAAGATTACTGGTAACTCGAGCCATTACGGCTTCAGCCAGTTCAATGGCGCACTGGAATTGGTTGAACTGACGTATACACGTTAACGACTGGTTCGTATTCTCGACCATATTGGTGGAGATATGGATGGGCTGCTTATCAGCGACTTCTACAGGGGGGGGATAATCGCCGTCAAGCGTAAATAACTACCGTTAGATACAGTGTATTCTTACGCTTTTGTCCCGTCCCTCCGAGAAGTTCGGAACGCACTCCACTATTTTGGGCATGTCGCTTCTTTCCCACTTGTGGATCTCGAGCAGGTCAGCCGCCGCCGCAGTCTTCCTCCCGTCGATACTATAGAAGGTCAAGATATCCCTGTCTTGTGAGAGGAACGATCAGCTCCGGAGAAAGAGCCGAAACTGGAGTCGATGCTATTTACGATGTTTCAATCAAATAGTAGAGGTCACGAGTACTCCAAAAGTTGTAAGTGCTTCCTCTGTGAGTTCTGCCTTGTCTGTGTTTACCCGACCCGACGTCTGCTTTATAACCTCCCTCTGGGAAGGAAAGCACACACGCTATTTCACATGTTCTTCCCCTCTCAACCCGCAGTCAGGTTGCCTCGAGACTCGCCTTCTTCTTCCCCTTTCCCCTCTCTCCTTCCCTCTTTGTCCGGGAGGTTTCCGTCTTCTTGACTGCCCGCCCACCCACTCTCTCACTGCGAAGGTAGTTCCCGTTTCATCCGCGTGGGTGTGATAGTAGCGCAGGAGGGTAGCATAAATTCGCTCGTGGCGAGTTAAAAGTTTTACGAAGTTTTGATTTTTTTTTTACATTGAAGAGAGGTGTAAAACGGGAATAATAGGGAAATAAATAAGGTAATTTAATTTCACTCTGGTGATGAGAACATATTGTTTCCCAATTAATGGATGAAACTTGACGATTGTCTATGGAGCTGGAAATAAATTTTCACCGCCCACCTGTTGATTCTTACAGAACATTGTAGAACCATTTCCACTCATCATAAGCCGGTTTCTGTTTGAAACTACACAGTTTTTCTATAATCATAATTAAATAAGTTAGTGGTTAGAAGGATTTACGCAAGGTACGTCGAATGAAATTTACGTCAGGCCAGGCTTCACTTTGGATATTGTGGAAGTTTTGTGGATCGATGATTACAAATGAATGAATGGGACACTTTTCCAACATGAATCGGTAATATATTTATCACGAATAAATTTATGAAATTTCAACTATGTTCTATACTTAGAAATACCATTTATTGGGATATAGCTATAAGGGGTGGCGGGTGTGGTGGAAAAAGTTTGAGGATATATGTGTACGATATCAGCAACATTACGGAGATAATAGAAGGCAAATAGTTCAAAATTATCTCGCTATACCTATAGTTTCTTTATTTGGACATAAATAAATCCCGTTAAAAAATGAAACGAAGTGGGTTTAATAACCAATAATTTGGTTCGTCATAAAGTGCTCCCATCAACATTTCATCTTGTAAGCGTTCAATAATGAATTTCTCTACTCGTGCTTAGATTTTTTGAAGCATTCAGAGTACTTGAGGCTGCTCTTTGTAGATTTACCCAATAAATACAAGTAGAGTCAGGTACAAAGGTAGTCATTCATGATGATGAAGTCAAGCACGATGATCAAGGATGAACAAAGAAGATGAAATGACATTTTGGGCGGTGAGAATCAGAAAAACATGTGAGCTTAAATTAATTTTCTTAACGCAAATGTAACTAGGACGCGTAGTAATTCAGAAACGCCATATCTTTTATGAGGCCACGATACTGTGTAATAGTTTTTAGGTTCCATCATAAATCTACCTCAATAGTCTACCGAAAAACATTCATATATCCACCGTAACTCATATTATCATTCTTGCATTGACAAGTCTCCTTGCAGATTCTTCACATGAACAACCATCGTATTATTCCGTCTATAGCAACTCCATGAAGGGCGTTAAATTCACATTCCTCCGCTGTTAAGTGTTTAGCTTCTTCCGGAGGTTATCCAAGCCTCAGCAATTAAGTTCGCAAGCTTAAATCCCATGGGTTGACTCTGACTCGGTGGTAAAAGTGTCAAATTTCGGGAGCAGCTGTGGTAACTAAGTTAGAGGTCGGTCTCCTAATTCACTTTTTACACAGAGATGCTGCGCTCCCTAACGGAGAAGGAACGGTAGGAATGTCACGTAATTTTATTTTCAAATATTAATTTAGTTGTATTAGTAAATTATCGAGGAAATATTTCATTAGACTACGAAAAGGGTGTAATGATTTTCATGAGTGTACTACCATTTAAGATTATGTGTCTGATGTATGATGTTACCACCACGAGTCACCGGGAGCTTCCGATGGCCTATAATTTCTTAAAGGTCCTTTCAGACTGAATAGTTGTAAGAATGAAGAAGACAAATTGAAAGAGGTAGTCGAAAAGGATGCAACGTTTTGTCAGCGTTAACGGCAACCTTCGGAATCATATCATGATAAACACGTGCGTAAGTGCTTGTGTCTGTCTTTTTTGTACCAAGTTGTGCCAATAAATCTGGTACGTTTTCTTTTCTGTTCTCCATTTGAATCTATAATTATTCTGAATTCTCTCTTTTTTTCCTTTGTCTCTCTTTTAACTCGCATTTTAAATTCCGCATAAGCCTACAGAATTGTTCAAGTTTTTTTCCTTTTCCCTATGGTTCACGTCTCCGGGTTTGTCAATTGTATCTTCTTTTAGGATTTTAGTTGTCTCTTCATCGTATTAACTCCTTATATTGAATTATCACTCTCTTGACGTTCTCACCAGCGCAACATTTGTCTTCAGATCATCCCTATTTTTATGGTAATTTTACTTATATGGTGCGTCGACGGCTATGGGCTAAATGCCTTCTAAATACATCTTCAAATCGAAGAAATAACCAATTTGGAACGAACCCAATACCCTTTCCCTAGGCGGAACTCGAACCCGCCGGCTTGGGTTATCCCTTTCCGGAGTTACGGTTTGTTACGGAACACTTTGGTAGTTTCAGGACTAAGAAGGAAGACCCTTTTGCTTTCCAATTATTTATTTTCTTATCATGTTCTTTATCTTGCGGTACCATTAGGTTCAGTAATGCCTAATCATATGTCTCACGATTCTTCTGCGTCATCCACGAATGACTGTTATTGTCTTCCTTATTTGGTATATTTTCTTTGATTCTTTTGAGTGCCAGTTTGGAAAAGGTCATCAAATGGTACCCTTGTCTAACTTTTTTAAGTTCTCACGTCTTGGATTACCCTTCGTTGTCGTCGTAATCCACTCAAAATTTTTCAGAAAAATGCATGTCTTTGCCAGTGAAAAATACACTAAGTAGCAAAGGAAAAACACTCAGAAATATCGTTTCTTTTTCCTGGAAGTTTAATTTACTCGCTCGTTCCTTCAAGATGCAACTCTCATAAACATTTAGAGTGTGACCACAAAACGCATTCGGAATCGTTTGCACACGGTATGTGCTTCCCGTCGATATAAGAGGAGAGGTTTAGCGGAGAGGAAGCATGAAACTCGTCTCTGGGTAAAACGTAAGAAACTTCGCCTTCGCGTTGGGCTTTGAGCGGGGAATCAAGTCGCCTGCCTTCATTAACATACAGTTTAGTGTCGCTCGCGCTATAATGTGCAGCGTACACTTCATGGGTCTCGGCTGAGATACCCCCAGCTGCTTAGTATTCCTCCTATGGGGTCTCCAACGGACCGTCTCCAACGACCTTCGCCCGCCTCGTAGCGGAACATCCCCATGACGACCGCTCCTTTCGAAACTTCTTCCCCGCTCTCTGGGCGTTGCAAGACTCTTGGGGACCTCTTAAGCAAAAGAAAAAAGATTTCTACTACGTGATTTGGTTGGATGCGACATTTAGATCGATCGATTTTACCGAAACTATGTCGCCTGCCGGGCGGGTAGTGAAATGACGACAAAAGTCTTCGTCTAAGGGCGACGAGAAAAAAATTAGCTTCTCCTATCGATTCCCCCATTTTTTCTGATATGTTCAAACTTCCGGACGAGTGAAGCTCTCGAAGAATCTTGGTTGGGTACATACTTCTCCATCTATATATTAATTACAAAGCTTGAAAATAATCGGTCACGAAGGAAAACTAAATTTCTCGCCGTATGAAAAATGTTCTAGTCGTGATAGGAATTAGGGAATGAATTTCGAAATGAAGCATTATAATAAAAATGTAGCCATGTTATTTGGCTCGGATAACATGTATCATTACATTCAAAACGGCACTCAGTATGTCAACATAAATCTTTTTCACTTATTTTGTAGAGAAGAGAAAGAAGTTCATGTCCAATAAAATGAATGAAATTTTGAATATTCCCTTCTGTTGCTTTTAGCTCACTTTCACAATTGTTAAGCCCCTGTCATCTCATGAGAGTAATCTCATGAGAGAACTCAGTAATCACTTACCCCACCGTACATGTAAGCACATAGGAAGAATTTAAGGGTTTAAGGTTTAAAGGGTTTAAAGATCTCAGAAGGTTGGTAGAATACGCTGTTTATTAAGTCTGATTTTAAGAGCCTAGGCGTAACTGTTTCCTATGTAACTCAGTTTAGCCCATTTTAAATAAAACCTAAAAGCACCTTTCTCTTTCACCTGTCTTAACCTAAGCAACCAATTTGACAATTGAAGTACATCAGTTATGTCGCAAATATTATGCTTTCAAGGTGATGTCAGACCGTTTAGTTCTTTGGAATTATAAGAGTTGTCTACAGTATATTTGGCGACAATATTAAGACCTTCAGGTAAGTACAGTAGTAACACGTATCGCGTAGTGGTTACTTTCCTTTAATCGATATCTTACGAAATCCAACTACGGAAGAAAGGAATAATAAATTGGGGGTTTCTTGCTTGTCTCTTTAACTGATTTACTTGAGCCCAATTCATTACTGATAAGTTATTAACTGTAGACTTCTGATAAATGATAACACTTATGATGCATAGGCTATGCGTGCACTATGCGAGACTTACATGCACTATTATGTTCTGATATAGTACACACACACACACATATATAATCACTTCGAAAAGGTTCACAATGTAAATAATATTGGTTCGAACACTAGTGGAACGTATAAAGACACAGG
>WURS02471267.1:0-62157 GCA_011762765.2 Rhinocypha anisoptera | reverse complement strand
CTTTCATATTTGCACCGGTTTACTCTTTGGCATTGTGATATAACATTTTTCCCCGAGTTCTAATTATTTCAAATATATTTAGACACTGGTCTGTCAGTGTGGCTTTATTTAGAATTGGTCAATATTTTTATTTTTAAATTCAAAACAAAGGTACAACTTTTTATTCTAATTGTTCTTGATGATTAAATTGGCTTTATTTATTGAGTGTTATTTGTTTACAACATTCATTCATTACAGCCAGCGATTTTAGACATGGCTGGTTTGTCGTAATAGTTTCATTGTTGCAGTGCACTTGATTGTTTGACAGTTTCATTGGTACTTTGGTGGCTATATTGACAAAACAGCCAGGTCAGAAAATCGCTTGATTACAACAGACTTAATATTTTATTCATTAGTCTCATGACTCATTACTCAACAATGGACCTGCTTAAGGAAAAACCATTGTAAATTGTGATAAAGCAGACGTACATTATTCCTTTGACATTGTTGAAACGAAAACCCAAACTGGAATCGCTTCAGCAATCGAGCTTGAATTTGGTGCCTAGTTTTTGAGTGTTGCCTGTAACTTTGCATCAAATCCATTGTTGCAGGCATTGTTAGTTTTTAGTGTAAGATTAATTTATGTCTAGGTACATGACACACTGATATTAGGTATTTTATTTATGTTAATGTAATAAAGAGCTCGAATTGTTTCCTCTTTTAATAAATGGCGAGGATACTTTTCAAACATTTGGTCTTGATGAAACAAATGATTTTGAAAATTCATAAATTGATTTTGAAATTTTGTTAATTTAATAAATACCAAATTTAAGCAAAATAATTTAGTGTTGAACACGGTTTGCTAAATGTTTGTGTGGTTGATAATCTAAAGTGGATTTGACGCGATGGTAAAGGCGTACACCAGAATGTCACTCAAATGTCATCAGTCACCACGTCTTATCTAACCATTCTAATAAACTAGTTTGTTGTTGTTTCTTTTTTAGATGCAAATTCATTGAGAACTTGGTTAGAAGACGTCAGCAGTGCTGTGTAGGGTTGCGGTGACTGTGATTGTCCAATAACATCACGGGACTAGTTCTTGAATATGTGGCGTAGTGATGTGATACTACCATGCCACCACTCGTCACATTGAAGTGTTGTGCTCAAAATAACCCCAGTTCGGAGTGATCCAGTGAAGTGAAGCATCAAGACACATCACTTGGTTTGCCACTGCCACTGCCACCACTACCGCCACCCCACCACTCAAGCGCATCTTGCTCCATTCTGGCATTACCCCAAGATGCCATTGTGACTGCACAGTGCCTGGTGAAGTGATCACTCTATTTTAGGGTGGTATCCTCCCCTAGTGATTCAACTTAGTGTATCTCTGTGTCGGTGCTGCCTTTCGTTGACTCTCACTGTTGGTGTGTGTGAAAAGAGACAATTCGTCCTCGATTCCCTATCTTCGTCTAAGTTCGCTTGAGTTCGTTTCACTTTCTTCTATTTGCAACACTGTTGTCTTTGTCTTAAGAGTTCATTTTTCTCTTGCTTCGTCATAGTCATTCTTGGTGCAATCGGTTTAGTAATTCATACATGTTCTAGAGCAACCCAAGAAACTCAAGATAAAGAAACTAAAGAATTTTAATTAAGATTTGCTTTCCATTATTGGTTGTGTGTCATCAATGAGATTCTCATTTTCGTGAAACTATTTCTCTGTGTCATTTTGGTCTTGAGAAGCTGAGTGAAGATGTCGGGCGCGTGGAGCCAGCTGGAGCAGCTGCTCACCTGTGCCATCTGTTTGGATCGGTTTAGGAATCCAAAGTTGCTGCCATGTCAGCACACATTTTGTGGCGAGCCTTGCATGGAAGGCTTAGTCGACTACGCTCGACGTCAAATCAAGTGTCCCGAGTGTCGCGCCGAGCATCGTATCCCTTACAACGGGGTCCAGTCTTTCCCCAATAATGTCACGCTAACACGCTTTCTGGATTTGCACCGCGGCATTACCGGGGAAGAACCTGAGCCGCTACCTTCTCAAATGGATCGCTGTGGGGTTTGTGGAGAAAAATCCTTCTGTCTCAGATGCGCTCACTGTGAGAAAAAGGTGTGCGAAGAGTGCCGAGTGGCACATTTGGATATTCTCCGACGTGAGATCAATCGCATTAACACCCAAGTGCGTCGCGGGGTGAGCAAACTTGCCGAACACACCGAGCAGGCGGATAAGAACTCTGAACGTTTGCTTCAAATCTCCGCACAGATTCGAGATGAGATAACGGAGTCGGTGCGGCGTTTGATCAAAGATCTCAAAGATAAGGAAAGCAAATTGTTAGCAGATTTGGATGAATTCTCTGTTAGCGAAACAAAGAATAATGAAAAGCTGAAAGAGGATCTCGACCTGGAATTGTCGACCATTACCAGTAATTGCGAGCTTGTAGAAGAGCATGTCACTGAGGCCGATGACTGGACTGATGTCGAACTAATGGAGTACAAAGATATATTTCTCAAAACACTAGATTTTTTGCGAAATCTCGATCCTGACACGATGGACTTTGCACGCAAGATTAAATACGTTCAAAAAGTAGACTTGGATGGAATTCGTCGAACAGTAGCAGACTTTGGCGAGATTAAGATTACGCAGCCTGCTGTGATGAACCCTCTCTCACCATCAGAGAGTGTCAACAACCTCTCAGTCCCAGGTTCGCTCGTTCGTAGTCAGAGTGACCATCGATTAGCGGCTCAGTTTGCTAGTGGCACTGGTAAACGTTCGGATCCTTTACAACGAAGCTATTTGGACGTGACTGGCCAGGGTCGTTATGGGAGCGATTCCGAACGTGAGCGTGGCAGCAGTCCACCTGGCAGACGTGGAGAACGTTTCGGGTCAGTACATGAGCGCAGCTCTCGCTACGGTCGTACTGACAACACCGATTTTAGCTACACACGTGGCTGGGCTCGACCTGGAGATTCGGAGTACGAGCCTTCCAACTCGGCAAACTTTCGTTCAAGATTTATGCGAGAACGCATTCGCGAACGCACGGGTGGAGCAGGTAGCGATGCTGATCATAGTTTTGAAGAAGCACATGATTCCGACGTGGGATCTGGTCCTCGAGTTCGATTTCAAGAAGAATCTCAGGTTCGAGGCAAACTGTTTGACACGGAAGAAATGGTCAATTTGCGAGCCCCACTTAGCGGTCTCATTAAACTCAGTGATTCGCCTCATGTGATGGAACGTTTGCACCAAAATCAAATTAAAGCCAAACAGAAGGAAGCAGAAGCCAAAGAAACTGAAGCTCTCTTCAGCTCAGCTCCTACCCCTCCAGCTCCTACTCAAACCACGCCTACTCCAGCACCAAGACCTACTCGTCAAATAAGTGAAGATGAGATAGAGAAGCAGAAAAAGCAAAACCAAGCAGCCGCAGCTGCCCAAGAACAACAAAGGCAACCTCAAGCGGTTGCCACAAACGCTAGTGGAAATACTTCACAACCTCAGACTCCCAAAGCCACCTCCAATATGTCTCCACTTGGAAACGATCAATTGCGCAACTCGCCCTCGACACCAGCTAATCGCCGCGTTCAGACTCTGCAAAAAGAGGACCGAGCTTCGAATGGACGCTCCAGTTCTGACGACCCGTCCATCACAGATAGCCGTCTTGAATCGAGTGAGGCGAGCGGCGAAGATGATGTGAGTGCCACACAAACAAGCACTACCAACCGACGTCGAATCTTCGCTTCATCTCACTCAACCAGTGGTGCCAACGGTAGCACACAGGCTAGCAACAGTCGTTCAAACAGTGTCGACTTTGAGTCATCGAGTCGTGGAAAGGCACAGCAGTCGTCGCAGCCCAGTGGGGCTAACAGGCAAGTATTACCCACTTCCTCTCCCCAGTCGAGCACAGTACAGTCGACACCTCATCCCAGCACATCATCTAAAAACATCGTAAGGCCCCAGTGTAGTGCAAACAAGTCATCCACTCTAGTGCCGGGTGAGGATTTAATGACTGGCACTGTGCAACCCTTCTCAGTTAGTCCCTCAAAACGTGTTAGCAGCACCTCGACAACCTCGGCATCTAACACCAACTCAACTTCTTTGAGCAGCTCTACTAAAAACCTCACTCCTTCTTCATCTTCGTCTTCTGCTTCTTCTTATTCTTCTCATCCTAGCTCAACTTCTTCAGGCTACGGTTCTACTGGAGACCACTCTCCATCTACAAGTTACAAGGCAAAACACAAATCGTCATCAGCCAACAGTAAAGGCAACAACAAGTATCACTATGGTGGTAGTGGTAGCGGTGGTGGTGGTGGTGTTGGTGGCGACTTCTTCAATGGCTCCATTGACCTCGGCACCCTCGACCATGTTTACTCACCTTATGACAGCTCTCCCTCGAGCACCTACTCTTCTTCTTCCAACCGATACACAACTGGGTCGGCAGACACTGCCCCCAAATCTTCCCCTTCCTCGGCTCTCTATAACCATACCTCCCCTGCCAATCGAATTCACTCTTCCTCCAACACATTGCTCAACTCGGCTACTTCCTCATTTCCAAACATCTACTCGACACCATCATCAAATGGTTCCAACTCTAACTGGCGAGACTATACCAGTCCAGTTTCAGGTCACGGTTTATCTGGATTGATGGAGTCTGGCAGCGGCTCAGCCAGCAGCGGCAGCACTACTATGCCTGCAGTGGCAGCAGTTGCCTCCGCAGGCAGCTCACCTAATCAGAGTACTGACCTTCCCGATTACCCACACTCACAACCACTAGTCCTTAATTCTAGTGCCGCTACTAACCCTTTACCCACAGAGGCCTCTAGTGATAGTGCAAGCGAGCAAAACCAGAGCGATTTGCTTGCTTCATTTAACGATCACAATAACGAGCTTGGTGCTAAATTAGATAATAAGCTACCCCAAACTAATAAGACTGAGGACGCTAAATATGGTTCTCGTAAAATTAAAATTAAACTCAAAGAAAGCTTACCTAACATTGACAATTCTGATCATACTCGATCTGTGGGAGACCAAAATGGTACCAAGACGAGCACTAGCCAAAATGAGCCTGCCCACACTTCTGCTGCCTCTACTTTGGTGAGTATTTACTCGCCTCGTGACTTCAAAGGTCAGCAAAAACCCGACTATAACCCGTATCGACAGGCGCGAAGTTCGTTAAACAACGGCAGTAATTTTAGCGGAGTGTCAACAACTTCCACTAGCAGCAACTATCGTTCCTACAGTACACTGAGCACACATTCCCCATCTTTACGATACACACTCACACCCAGTCAGTCATTTGAGACCGGACCATCACTCTACAGTAGTTTTACAACCGGTACAGGTTCTACTAACCTGTCTTCATTACGGCGCACATTGACTGTGCCATCAAGACACTCAACCTCACCGTACTTAGCTTCCAGTGACTACTCTCCATTGTCGCTCACGCCATCGCCTACTCCGAATCTAGGCGGTCTAAGCAGTGGCACGATCGGCAACAGTGCAAGTTATCGACACACATTGTCCACGCTGGGTTACCCGGATTCAAGTAATGGTGCTCTTCTCATTCTATCCCGTAACCGCTTGGGTCACCCAGTCCTGATAGAGAGCACCAATCGTAGTGAACTAACCATATCCGTAGTTGCTGTGGTAACCTTATGGTTCGTCCACTTAATTCTAACTCTTCTCCTCACCTTTCTCACTTTGATGGCACTTACTATACCTGATGTCATTGTGTGGCTAATTACTTACATTGCTGGAGTGGTTCGGAGAGGGGAGCACGCGGAGCGACTGAGAGGTCAGTCGTCACCAGCCACCACCACCGAAGTTCTTGCTCACGACTGCTCTACCGAAGAAAGCATCTAGTGCAGTTCGGACTGTTCAAGTGCGTGTGTTTCAGTGCTACTTCTACATGCAACTCTTCTCAGCCTGGAGTTACACATTTTTTTGGCAAACCGAACCTCGCCTTTCTAACTCTTGATAGCAAAGCGGCTAACGTAGAGACCAAAGTGGCTATTACTAAACTACACTGTAAATTGCAGTTGCCTCCATTGTCCCCAGATGCGTTTCTACTTTACCCTGAACCCAACCACAACACACACTAACCTTTGTTGCGTCACATTTGAGCAGAGTTACTAACCAAACTTTTTCTTTCTTTTCTCTCTGGCTCGACCGTCACAATGCTTCAGGTCTTTATGTACGTCGACTGGGCCGTACATATCGATAACGGACACGAGTGCCACTACACCTACCGCCCACCACTCGCCTCGCTACACCACCGATTCCTACCACCACTACCGCTATTCATCTCAGCCATCACCACCTACCCCTCCACCACTTTATCCGCGCCCACTTTCACCCATTCCATCAGTACCATCTAGTGATATAACTCCTGCCAGTTCTGCCACCGCTTCTGCTTCTAGTTCCACTGCAACTTCACCCGAACCGCCACTAGAAACAGTTGAATCTCTAGTGCCATCTCGGGAAGCCGAAGCCCAATTAAAATTTGATTCTAACAATGCTACCGAAACTGAGAGTTCATCTTCATCAATGGTCAGTTCCCCAGCTATGTCGCCACAGCCACCTTTCGAAATTCCTACAATTTCTGTGGACGCTCCAAACGATAACTTAGAAATTGTTAACCGAACAGAACACGTTACCATTATGCGGCGAGTTCCTAATAAAGCACAATCAGATACTGAAACTGATTCGGAAGATGACGAGGAAGAAAGTGAAAATATTAGTGATGAAGATGTTACGCAAAAAAGCGACAACCCAGCTACACCTTTAGATTTAGAACAACAACCTAGCACAAGTGTAATAGCTTCCAATAGTCCAGACGATTCTAAAGATGAATCTGACGAAGAGAGTGAGGAAAGTGATGAAGAGAGCGAAGAACAAAGTGAGATTACCAATCGAGAAATTCTACCTAATTCCCAAAAAGATGAAAGTTATGCATGTCAAGAAAATGATATTGAAGAGGATGAGGAGGAAGATGTGGAAGAGAGAATGCAAACCCCTGATGAGGTGGTTCAAAATGGTAACCAAGAAGAAGATGTCGAGGACGAAATGGAGTCAGTTGCGGAAGATATTGATCAGCATAAGGAACGAGAGAAAAGTAGTTCTACTGATGACTTACTTCAGTTTGAAGATGCTAAAAACGATAACGACGAGGAAGAAAGTGACGAAGACGAAGATGAAGATGAGGAAGAAGAAGACGAAGACGAAGAAACTGAGACCGAGTTGGAGGATGAAATGGTAGACGCGGAGACCAGTCCCAACTCGGAGAGTTCGCTGCCCCCGAATGGTCTCATGGAGTGCCATGCTCCATACTACACTTCATACTGACCGATCTCCTCATTGAGCTACCCTGCATTACACATATCGCCTCGAGCACATCTTCATTCGACACCATTCATCGCATCTAACCTAACTTTCTTCCCCACTTCTCTCTCTCTCTTTCTCTAATTCTCACTTGACCTTGTTGTGTCTCTCTGGTCTCTTCTCACAGTTCCTACTACCAGTACCATCAGCCACATCAAAGCTCATACTACTCTCCATCGCAGCGATCCTCTCTCAATAGATATGGCAGTGAGGCAGATTCGAGCACAAGTTATGTGTATGGACGAGGACGTAAGATCTCACGTGACGAGGATGGTCTCGGGAGTATCACAGGAGATCAGTCGGTAGGAGCAGTGCCAACTTCGCCCTCGCACACTTCTACCTACTACAGTCCTTTTGGACGCTCCACTCGGGGCAGTCTTAGTCGCCAGTCCACCATGGACGATGATGCCGAACCCGATTCTAACAGCTACGCAGATTCATCCTCTCGTTCTTATGGCTACTCTTCATATGCCAATCGCAAGAATGCTCATGGAAACAGCGACCGTTACAGCTCGGCTTCATCCTCTTATCTCAAAAATCGACTTGCTAAAAGTAGAAGCTCGCATGCCATTGGTAAGATTACATGGTTCACTTTTATGGTCTAGTTGGTTTTCTAATAAATGTTATTTTTATTTGAATGTTAGCTTTTACCTCAGCTTGTGACGATAGCGATGATGAGAGCAATGGATTCACCGGTTCAAACAATCCGCTTTCACCTTCATCTTCAAACTATCGATCTCGTTTCAACTTTTCTGACAGCTCAGAACGCTATTCCAGTGCCCGTCGCACTTCTCGCTCAGGCTACACTTATCGAACTCGAGAGCCCAGTCCGGAAGAAGAGCCAGCTGGTTTGTTTACAACGTTATTAATAAATGGTGGCAGTACTAAAATGTACCCAATATTTGCTTTAGGTTCTGTGACACAGTATTTGATCAACAAGTATGGCACTCGTTCCTCTGCTGCCTCCTCAAACCGTCCCTCGATGCTAAGCAAGAGCAAGAGTTCGCACGCTATTTTTGGACGTAGCATGTCTAGCTCAGACGAAGAAATCACTAACACAACTAATAGTAGCAATGCAACTCCATATAGACGTGCTTCGCGTGACGCAGAATATGCATATAAAAGTAGTTCTGCCATTGGTTCTACCTATCCGCGTCAGGTGTACCTTCAAAAGAAACGTATGATGATAAAGATTGGCACACGAGGAACCAATCCTGCATGTTTTACTTGGCCACGAGGAGTAGCCTGTGCCCCCGACAATAGTATAGTAGTGGCAGACTCGTCCAACCACCGCATTCAAGTCTTTGATTCAACTGGTAGATTTCAATTTGAGTTTGGATCTTACGGAAGTGGCGAGGGTGAGTTTGACTGCCTGGCGGGTGTCACCGTCAACAGAATTGGACACTACATTGTGTCAGACCGATATAATCACCGAGTGCAAGTCTTTGATGCCAGCGGGCGATTTTTAAGGTCTTTTGGCTCTGAGGGTAGATCCGATGGCAAGTTTAGTTATCCTTGGGGCATAGCTACCGATGCTCTGGGATTCATCTATGTGTGCGACAAGGAGAACCACAGGTAAGATTGATTATTGCTTGGTGGCACTTACTAACTCATTTGGATCTAGGATTCAAGTATTTCAATCGGACGGAACATTTGTAGGCAAGTTTGGTTCAATCGGAAGTCGACCAGGAATGCTCGAACATCCACACTACATCGCAGTTAGTAACACCAACCGCATCGTTGTCAGCGACAGCAACAATCATCGGGTTCAAATTTTCGACATTAATGGTCGGTCAATCTCCACATTCGGCTCAGAAGGTAAGCACGTGCCACTCTTTTCACTCCTCCATATTAATTTAACTATCTATTACTTTAGGTTCTGCCGAAGGGCAATTCAAATTTCCTCGTGGTGTCGCAGTGGACGAGAATGGCTTCATTATTGTTGGTGACTCTGGAAATAACCGAATCCAAATATTTAATCCAGATGGAACCTTCTTAAAAGTATTGTTTTATTTGTGTTTATTGTATTACTCATAGTTTGTTTTCTAGACTTTTGGTCAGTGGGGCTCGGGCGAAGGCGAGTTTAAAGGTCTTGAAGGTGTAGCTATCTCATCTACCGGAAACATTTTAGTCTGTGATCGCGAGAATCATCGAATTCAGATTTTCTAAGTCAAACACAAATTTTTACTACTTTGTATTCTAAACCTTTCTACGTATTTTTTGAAATTACGTTTTCTACTGTTCTTACTTCTTGTCTTATAACTTGTGCATTCTATTGCTCACATTTTGCTTGTGCCAAGCTTATCACTTGAAACTGTTGCAACACTTCATCTTTATTTCGGTAGCGTACAATTTTTACTTTGTCTGGTGAATTGTAGAAAATGATAATAACATTATTTAATGTGATATTTTTTTAACTAAGTACATAAAATAGCGGTTTTCAGATAGGAAAACTTTGTAGCATTTGATACAGAATTAATACTTTTTATGTCAAAATTTTTAGTAAAACAAGACACCAAGTGATCAGATTCTGATCACGATTGTGTCGACTATATAAACTGTGGTGAGTTATATACAAAATAAACTATTTACACCGTGGAGATGTGTTCGCTCTGATATTATACAGTATTTAATATACAATATACAGTAGAAATATTGCTGTGTGTTTATATTTAAATACTGCTAACAAATACTGCCACGAAAAGTACTGCTTTTAAGAATAAGAACCGCCAAAAAAGTAAAACTACTGTCACAAAAATTACATGCCATATACATATATAAACTTATAATCTGGCTTCAATAGCGCATGCCATATGTAAAATATTGGTCTCATGTAAACTCTCTGTTCGCTTCATCGATTGTTGCATGGAAGGTTAATCAAAGTTCATTTTTACAGATAAGAACAAGAGAAGTTTTGAAGGGCTAGGTCAGGGTGCGCGCACTGTCCGAGTCTAATCCAATTGGCGGCGGTCTGAATGAAACAGGGCAGACGCAATTCGGTGCAGAAAGATTTGCATAGTCCTATAGTGAAGCGGTAAATGTAATCCTATCACCAGTAATGATATGATATGAGCCACTTGAAATGTTTCGGATTAAGATGTCACTGGTCGAACGAGCGCACAAGTTCCTTTATTTACTCTGAGCCTTGAAGAAGAAAAGAGAGTGGCGAAGAGAGGACAGATTGTTTCATAGCCGAACAGGTAAAGTACCGCGCTGGTGCCTGCGGGCCTCTGCCCCGGTCCTTTTGTGTTGCCAACTAATCCACTGGCACGGTGCGGCTTGCAGTCAATAGAGGCACTCTGCACTGCAATTGCCCAGGAGGGCTCACAGTGATTAGTCGGCTTGATTATTATGCAGATTAGCTTGGTTGTGCACAGACTATCTTGGAACTTGTAGTGATGGATGAACCACACATCAATTTCTCAATTCCGTCAATCATTGTTCATCAATAGATAATCAAACTCATTTGCATAACCCAAACTTTCACGATTAATATCGCAAACTCTAGATAACAAAGCTAAACATTCATGTATTTTTTCTACAACCTTTTGTATATATAAATTGGTGTAAATTGGAAAAATAAAGTTTTTAAATTAATCATCGTTTTTTAGTCTAAACTTGTTTAAGAATTGCAAAGCAAAAAAATTCGTTAAATTTTAAAATTGAATTCAACAAAAATGATAAGTGAAGTGTCACTGATGATAGTGCCATCGGTTATAGTACAATTAGGTCTTTACAAAAGTCCTTGAAACTGCCTTTGTCGATTTCTTTGCCGACGCTTTTGCGCGTGATTCATAGACATAGCTCTCAGTTGCTAAGTCTTTGAGCGGAAACAATTGAGGTTAATCGCATTAAGAAAATTTAAATTTTTTGCTGATATCAACCATAGAGAGAATGAGAGACACTTTGGGTCCAGTTGAACGTACACTAAAGCGTCATTATATTTTGAAGCTAGTCGCGCCAAGCAAATCCGACAACAAAGACGGATCACCAGACAACAACAAATCGTGCCTGAGATGTGCTGCGGTGATAAATGAGCCTGACATGCTGCAATCTAACTTTTCACTATTGAATTTATGTACTAAAATGCAAAATTTTGCGAATTCGAGACTTAGGGATTGCTAAAAGCAGATGTTAGTCATAACATTGGCTTGTCGAATTGTGTGAGTTTTCACTACTACAATCAGCAGTTTTCCCAGAATACAATATAAAAGTCTCAGTGCTGATTTTATTACTTACATTTAATTATAAATTAATATTTTCTATCAAACAAAAACTAATAGTACGGTTAGCTAAAATGCCCAGCTTGCACCTTATTTCTTTTAGACCAAAACATCTCATAAATATCTCAAAATGAAGCGTGAAATGTTGAATTAAACCAAAAACCCCCAAGAATGGTTTGATTCAGTAAAGCAACGTCAAAAGGAACATAGTAAACCGAGTGACATAGTGAAAGCTAGAAAACAATCAATTAAAAGCCTGAATAATGTAATAAAAGCCTGAGTGTGAATTGACCTCCAATCATCATTACCAAAGAGGAAAATGATTGGTCAGTGGAGGAACAGATTGGTCTAGCTCGACAAACCCGCCTCGGGTCCGACTAGAGCAAGGACCAGTACCTAAATCAATCATCGCATGCTGCGTACCGTACTCGGGTTCCGCGCTCCGACCGATCTGACCGTATTTTATTATTAATAATTTAGGTCATATAAACTGGTCCGGCTGGTCCATGAAAATATCGTTTCGATGCCTGCCCACTTGGTATTGGGGAAATAGGTCCATTCTTGCTTAATAGAATCAAGACACCAAATTAATTACAAACCACCACCAATTGGGCAAGTTCAGCTGTGACTCTAATCACACAATTCTTGGAACAAAATTGTGCTTTTAATTTGAACTTTAATTTGATTGGTTCCAACTAACCGAGAAAATTGAGCAGAATTACATATTTAGGAACTAATTGTGTAAATTATTCTCTACATTTAACCTGATTTTGTCATATTTTTTAACAAGTTTAATTACATTCTATAGATTTATGTGTCAATTAATTTAATTAAGTAAACTTTGAATTTGTTATAAAATCATTTTTCAATAATGATTCAAACAATTTCTTTTTTGTTCAATATATTATTGTAATATATTTAATTTTCCTTATAGCTCTGATCTAATCCGAATAAACATTTTGATTTCTTGAATAGTTTTGACCCACTAGTTCTTGAACACTTTTAAAATTTTATTAGATTATAAATCTCGAGTAAAAAACACAGATAAACTTTGGCGTTAAAAAACTTAAAGCTTAACTCAAGTAGATCAAGCGTTTCGCACCAATTGATTCAAGCTAATTGAATCTAAATGTTAACACAAAGAGATACTAACATAAAGCGATATCAATAAGATCAAGTTTCTCCAAATTCCATCTAGTCATCGTAGCTGAAACTGAGCAAAAACAGTTAGTGTTAGTACTAATTGACTTACTCGACGAGAAAGAAAGAAAAGGAGAGAGAGAGAGAGAGAGTTGAGTGAATGTGGACGTGTTTACAAACACCCACTTGACGCCTTGCGAACAATGAGGTCTAGCAAAGTGGACATAGGAGAGAGTAAACCAGAAGACCACTTGTGAGCGAGGTGTGATGTAATTTGAGAATGAGGTTCAACTTGACACCGGGTGCTGTCTAGACACCGCTATTCAAGTTGGGTCTCTTGACCTTGCCCCAACAACGCTTGGCCGGCATGTATAATTGGAACACATTGGCACAGTACCTCCAGTGAACAATGCTATCCAACTTGGTGAATTTCCCGCAAGACTATGTCGTCGACCTGTCTACACCGGTACACTGCTTTTCAACTCCCGATTATCGTCTACTTCTTCACATTTCATCTTTAGATGCTATCATCTTCTTGAAATGCATTGATATCAACATTTGGCGATCATTAATAACAACTCGCCTTATTTATCTGATCTAGAAATTAACTGACATTAAAGTGTTGTGATCCAAAGCTATCTTATAAGAAGTCTATAGACATGGAACCAGTAAACCATACAAAGCGAGGCTAGTTCTACTATCGCCTTAATTGTCTTAGTTCATTCTAGCAACACACGTATACAAACCAAATAGGTTTATTTTGAACTCACAAAGCCACCGTTTAACACGAACAATTTAACTCGAAAGCGGAAAAGAAAAGGAACAATCGAGTCAGAGTTGGGGTGCTTGGATTTAGACTCTCGTGTGCCAGCTTGCTAAGATCGTTTCGCCAGACAATGAGAAACGAAGACAAGAGACAAACACTCCAACTATTGGTGAGACCTCCAGCTGAGACACTGTGCTTTAAAGGTGACAATAGTCGCACAAGCCAATTGGAGAGTCCATCGATTGCATAAGCGTCTACTAGTGGTGAGTACTAATTGCTGCGCCATAGTACAACTACTACAAGCAACTTTAATTGGACTGCCAGTGCAGTCGGACCGAGCTTTGCCTTGGTCTGTCAACTCGGCCACGTCTCCACCAGACTAGTAAATGCGTTCGCACAGACAAAGCACTCTATCAAATCAACATAAACATGTCTACACAAAGCTCGCTTTGTTATTATTAATTTAATTAAATTGTTCTAATTAATTTAAAACTTTGATTTGAAAAGCTTAGCACAACAGTGGTATACCATGGTTTAAAGTTTATCTAGACTCACAAAAAATGAATCAATAAACAATTTAATATAATAAATGGTTATAATAAATATATTTGTATAATAAACAAATAATAAAAGTTATAAAACACCATAATGTTGAATAAGGGAACAGATTTTTACATTGAAACAGAGTTGTCATTATTTTCTAGAAAAGTGCGACAAACTTGAAAAGAGTCTCACCAATTAGCATCCATTAGGTTCAAATTCGATCAAGTTTGAAGGGTAGTTTAGAAAGTAATAAAAACCTATCTCCATCTGCCTCTGATAAATCGACATGTATTAAACCTATTGTGTGACACTCTATCGAACAGATGTAAATGTAATACGGGAGAAAGAGAGAGAGAGAGAGAGAGAGAGAGAGAGAGAGAGAGAGAGCCGAAACCGGTACAATGAGAAATTCAATCTTCAAAAGGCTTGAGGCAATCTGTGAGACCAAAACCGATGTGTGGTTTGAGATTCGCGTATTTGTCCCACACTGGAGAGAACAAACTTCAACCTCAGAACTTAAATAACATACTCAAAATATGAAAAATTAATTCTTGAATAATATATTCAGTCGTGATTATCGTGATAATCAAAAACAAATAAAAGCTTATATTTATCATGCTGATTAATATTTTAAACATTTTAAATCTCAATTAACCAATTTTTTAAAACCACACTAAACTATAAAACTACAAATAAAATGTTGCCATTGTTTTCAGAATTTTTGTTACTAATTTTGTATTTTAATAATTAGATAAAATATTTATTAAAAACATATAATTATTATAATTTTAATAACAGCAATTTAATATTATAATAATAATATAATATTAAATTGCAGTAAAGCGGTTAATTTTTGAATATTTACAAGTTATATTTAAATATATATCATGTATAAATATCACCACAACATATTTTTAAATTATAATATAAATATAAAATTGTAATAAATAGATAAGTTATAAATGTGTTTGAATAAAATAAATCTTAAATCAATTTAGCCAGGAGGACAAAAGGGCCTAAGTGAGACCCACCCCGGACGCGGGGACTAGGTGGAGTTGTGAGCCTTGGGGCCAGATCTATAAAGGCAGGTCGGGTATAAAGGCAACGGGACCTAGCTGTGTGCGCACTTGCAACTTGTCATTGCAGGGTACGCACGTGACTCGTACAGTATGTCTCGATCTTTCTTCATGGATTCTTTGCTGACCTCACCTGAACATCCAATCCATGCACCAGTGCAGGAGTCAACTTCCAAGTCAATGTTTGACTCTCAGTTCACATCCATGTACAGTGCGAGTATGCTGAATCCTGCACAAACCTACTCAAGCTCATCCCCGGTTTATGTTCAAGCTCAACCAACCAATGGCAACTTCAAGCTTAATCAGTTGATGCAAGACTATCACAAGTTCTATAATTCAATCAATCCACTGCTGCTTCATAACTTGCTTGAATTTGGCAACTCGGTCTCGCTACATCAAACAACCAAGAAAATAACTAAACATAAATCTAAAGAATTGGAACACTCTTCTGAAAGCAAGTCTAAAACTAAATCTTCAGTAGAGAAACAAGTAAAAGTAGAATCACCAAGTCAGTCACCCGTAAGAGAGAAACCATCAAGTGGTCTAAGCAAAACAGAACAAGAGTCATCTCCAAAATCAGTGAGCTCGGCAGCAAGTTCAAGCTCTGGCCGTCTGAGAACTGCATTTACATCAAACCAGATTATTCACTTAGAGCACGAGTTTTCCAAGAGTATGTATCTTTCTAGATTAAGAAGAATTGAAATTGCTCATTTCTTGGGTTTGAGTGAGAAGCAAGTCAAAATCTGGTGAGTTAACATCTAGTCAATGCAGTTGAACTTTTTCAATAATAAACTTGAATCACTTGACTAATAATGTTTGCTATATATCATGTACAGGTTTCAGAATCGACGAGTAAAACACAAGAAAGAGACAAGCGGAAGTGAGTCTCAGCCGATGAATGGTCGAGTAACGCGAATCAGTATCTCAAATGACGTTAGTCCAAGAAAGGAACCTGGAACAGTGCTGTTGCCTGCATTGAGTCCTGAGAAGCGATGTCGCTGTGAGTGCGAGCATCACTACGAGGAGGAAGAGGTGAAGAGGAGTAGAGCAGACACGCCGGCTGACCAGTGAAAGGTAGAACTGTGTCCCATCGATGGCCAATTTGTCCTCGCCTCGACGCTACTGCTCTCAACAATAGATCCCATGACTAGCGTGGGTCAGAGGTCAGCCTTTGCGATGATTTATGGGCTGGTGAGGACTGGCGCGTGACCGATCGACCGTGCTGACCAAGCAATATGTCGCGCGAACTAGACTCGCCATTGTCTTCGAACCACTGAGACCGATTAAGATCGAAATATTTTCATATCAATCAGTCAGAAACGTATAAGGCCAACTGGCCACTGTCAACACTAACTGTAAATACAAACAAACGGTAAACAAAACAACAAGTAAGTGTTTTCTTCTGCTGTAATTGAAATGCAAATTGTTTGTTTATAAAAATAAATTTGTAAATTAAATTATCATGCTTGTAAATGTGTAAAATAACTCAAATCCAACCTGGTGTCAAGTTTATAAGACATAAATCATAATAAAATCGCTTCTACTCTTGTAGGAAAAAGTAGACAGTAAATCAAAATAAGAGAAATGTTATAAATAAAAACGTTAGAAAGTTTATTTCATTTAAAGTTTCTATCAAATCGCACATGAAACTTGATTTAGCCACTACCTTACAGTCTCGCTAATCACGTAGAGTTTGGGTATTTAAAGTTCAAAGAACAAGAACAGTTTTCTGTGACATCTGTCTAGCAAATGTGGAGTTGCCATTAATAGACATTGCTGTTACTTTATTATTATTTTTCAAAGAAATTCAATTTGAAATTTGAAAAGAAAAACAAATCAGGCTAATTTAAATGTGTGTTCAGTGCAAAGCTACAACCCTTTAGGTCAGTTCAGAGTAGCAGTCTATCAAGTGCGGCGAATCAGTCCAACGGCAAGCACGTGTCAAGCGGATCAATCGATCGATTGGGTGAAAGTGGTGGCGAGTTGGGCGCGAATGGGAAAACAATTGCCGGTGGCAGTGGCAATGGCAGTGCCAGACGATGACGGGTAAGGTGACAGGACGATTGACTCCACTCGGGAGGGCCATTGCGGCTCGCACCAATCAATCACCGAGACACATTTGCATTGTCAACACACCAACACAGAAGCTCGGCGAACACAGAAGTGACTCAACACGTTCCCCACCAGACAACACAAAAGAGACTTTAATCAACATTTAACTGGTGCTCCTAATCAAGCCTAAGGACTAATTTGGACCAAGTGTCAAATGACTTGAAGTGAGACAGTGAAACCCGATAGCTGCCGATGGGCAATGAGGCGCGAGCACACCTTTGCTGGTGCCGGACAGCATCGAATTGCACCTCTCTTCTCTCTTTGGCCCGCACTATTGTCCAACTCGGTCAATTCATTTTTCATACGCTAAAATGATGATTGATTCGAACAGTCCTGAGTACACATTGCTCAATGCAGCATAAAATTAAATATTTTCATCTAGCTTTTGATGGTATTATTTGTCAAAAATATATATAAATCATCAATCGTTGGCCATTTATGGAGCCAGTTATGAATATGAACTATACGACGAGCCGCCTTTGAGCGGATAAAGCAATCTGAAACTCGAATGGAATCAGAGAGTGCGCACACCATTATCGGTGTTCAAGTGGCTGTGAAATTGGAAGCTATCGTCATTGTGGACAGGGTGGTCGGCAGACAATTGAGCGCAAACAATTAATATCAATCGGTGCTAGTGACGCGCACCAATCAACCAGCCACTGTAACAAACCAGCGATGTAGCCTTTTACCCCTTCGTCCGTTACTTTCCATTGCAATCCTTTTCCATTCATATTCTTTAAAACTGAGCTACCTAAACTAATATCATTTGATTTGATTAGGCTTAATAATTGATTGAAGTTGAAGAATAATAAGCTCTATCGATGAAGTATGTTTTAGCTGAAAACTATAGAATTATCCTAAACTTGGCACATTTGTGTTTTTATTATGTTTAGTTAAAAAATATTGTTGTGGATAACAACAATGTGCCATACAAAGCCAAACATTTTTCTGGTAAAATTACATTAAACTGATACCATTTAAAAACATAACTCCATTTGCTAATTTTAAAAAACTTAAAAACAGATGGCATGATTCCAAGTATTTAAAAAAACTTGTGGCAACTGTTACGAGGTTTTCTAAGAAAACGACATAATCGAATTTAATGTGTGAATTTAAGGAAAAACCATGAAACTATCAAAGTTAAGAAAGCATAAGCATAAGACTTGTGAAGAAGAAAGTGCGCATCCAAGTAAGCGAAAGACGTGAGTGCGAGTGAGGCCTAGGTCAATTACAAATGGCCAATCGGGCAAGCTACCTGACTGACTGCGGTGATCGAGCAAGGCAAATGTATGGACGGCATTGTGTGGAGCTCTTTGGGACCATCAATTACCGACGCGGACTGAAGACGTGTCCGCATGGGCCAATTGCCCAGTCCAATCACGTTGACTTTCAGGCTCACTGTGTGAATTCCAGTGTTCTCTTGCGCGAGCTCACAAATTGATTTGTCAACGATCAAAGGCAAGAGGTCATTTATCACTCGAGACATATTTGCACACACACACACAATCACCGGACCGCGATGGACGTCTCGCGAACCTAGTCTTATTCAAATCAACACCTAGTGTGCTTCTCTGATATATTGATATTGAAATTAAATTCAAATTGCCAACAAATTGCCACTGCCACCAAGGAAGAAAGCTCAAAGAAAATCTGCCCAGACTCATCTGACTAATAGAGACGTCAACCAGTCGCAGTTGTGTTGGAAGTCCCTTGAGAGAGAGAGAGAGAGAGAGAGAGAGAGACTAAACCGTTGAAATGAGGTTAACCCACCTTGGTCCTTGGGGTCCCATTGTCAAGTAGAACCACAGAGAGGAAGAGAGAGAGAGAGGAGTAGCGATGAAGCAAATTGAGCGAACAGGTCTCCAGCGCGGTAGCTTTGTGAGACCTTCATAGGTCTATGACGATTGAATCAAACCCCTTCCAGACCTAACTGGGTGCGCTCCCCAACTGTGTATTCCCCTAAGTAAGCACGTGTGAGGCCAAGCGAACACCGGTAACTGTAAAGACATTGAGCTGGCGAAACAGAAACAATGCTAGAAAGATATAAATTATACAACTTTCCAGTGGCTTAAAAGAAGAGAGAGAGAGAGAGAGAGAGAGAGAGAGAAAGATCGGTAATCAAAGGGAGGATTAAGTGAGCGGTAAACACTTGAAAAGTCAAATAATCCAACTCATTGCGTCCAAACAGAGAAGTCGTTGTTGGTCATAAATTTAAATAATGGTCTGCAATAGATGCTCTAATGGGCTTAAACTGAAAAATTAAACATTGAAAAAAATGATGAGAACTAATTGAGACGTCTCAACACACACCGGCACACAAAACCATGTGGGATTAAATCTTGGAAAAATCAACAATGATTCTCTACTTTTAGTTTTTAATTTTAAAATTTCCAGAAAAAGTTAAGAGTGAATTTATTGATAGGGTTAAAGCTCACCATCAAGAGGTATAATAACATCATAAAGATGTCACTCAATGAGGTCAATATTGATTGTGTTGACACAACTGTCACTACTGGCTACTATAGAGACATCAACAGAAAAATAGTTCCCCTGTGCGATCTCCGTTAAACAAATATTTGTCAGTGAGTTAATTTTTAAAATAATTAATTGACTGCACAAAGTGCAGTTTGAAGTAAATATTGAAACAGATTAATGATCAGAAATGCAAACGGATGGCGATCAATTAAATTCATTCAAGGCGAGAAAAGGGTTGCACAATACGTGACTGGGTGAGAAAAGTAAATTCGGATTCCAATCGGGTGAAGATTAGAGAGCAACGGCAACTTAGACTTAATCACAACTTGTGTGTGGAACCCGAGTGCTAGGTGGTATTAATCATGGGGAAATTAACTGGGTTCAAAGGAGTTGCAAACCGGCTCGATTGAGCGGCAAGCTAATCCTTTGCGCTCAGTGTGCAGTGCACTGTACACACACACCACTCCGATCCAGTTCAAGGTAAAGCCACATTAGCGGAGTCAATGGCCAGATGAGACAGATCAGTGAGAGTAAATTAATAAATTATCGATAGGCCTCCAGAGAGTAGTGCCAGTGCAATAGTAGCGCGGGAAATCGACTCGTTGCTTCTCAAATCGGATTAGAGAGCGTCTTGGACGAGCCGAGTACCTTTGGTGGAGCGGTGCCTTTCTCAGCGCTATTGATTTTTATCGATTTCAATGACTTTTCTACCGCCACCACTTGGCAGTCCAGGAAAGAATTAGATGCCGAGAGTGAGAAAGCCATTTAAACTAATTGCGTCGAACACTTTGCAAAATTAAATGCGTCACACAATATCTTATAAACGAAAATTTAAATTTCAATACCACTTAAAGTGAGAATATTTGTCTAAGGACCAACATAAAATTAAAGCATCATATTTGAAATTTAGATTCAGTTTGCACTTAGTGGTCTTCAAATTATTATTACAATACAAGTTATATAATAGGTATTATTAATAATATATTTTTAAAATTATATTATCACAAGTTAGTTTGAAACAATTTACAAATCAATATCAGACTATCATTTTAATATTTTAATGCTAATTATTTGAAATTATATTTAAAATCCCTCCTTAGCAACAATAGTCCGGAAGTATTCTAAAAAAACAAAACGAATTACAAATGTGAATCTAAAAATATATCTAAAAATGATAAATGAACCACTTCATAATGGATAGGATCAGTGAATGAGATCAGAGTGCCGTCAAAAGGATTAGTATGTTCTGTACCGTTGCATATGAATTATGACAACAGCTAGGAGAGAGAGAGAGAGAGAGAGAGAGAGAGAGAGAGAGAGAGAGAGAGAGCGAGAGAGAGAGAGCGAGAGAGAGGTGATCGGTGCGGGTGGTCGTCCCATTGGAGTCAATAAAAGGTTGTTATGAGCATTGGAGATTGAATTGACACGCGAACTACTGAAACCACCATGAAAGCTAGCCGAGTTTTTCTCGTCTTTTGTCTACTCCAACTACTGACCAGTGAAATGGCCATTGCTTGGGACCCTAAACCAAATTATTTTGCGAGTTACTGGGTCCCAGCTCATGATGTTAGCCAAAGTACTGTCTCTCCAGAAAAGTTCATTGTGCGAAAACCGATCCGCTTTGGCAAGCGTGATTGGCTCAATTTACTCCAGCCAAACAAGCCCTTCTCTCCTCGTCGCAAATCATTTCAACTTCAATTAATAAATTAATCAAAAATCTTTTTGTTAGTTAAATAAATTAGTGTAATTTGATCTTTAGTATAGTTTTGTTGTATAACTGAAAAAATTGTTTTTTCAACATAGCATTCAAACTTTTATTTTTGGCTATGATAATATTGTTATGCATTTTTCAACTACAACTGCTTCATCAGCTGGTAATTCTTTTTAATTCATTGCTAATATCAATTCATACCTGTTAAATAAATATTTAGGTACTTGCAGCCGAAAACAAAGAATCACAGTTTGTACATTCTTGCGAGCAAAAACTGAGAATCAACGACACTCTTTCAAGATGTGCGCGTGAAACAAGCAAGAGATGGCACTGCATTCTAATAATAGAAGAGAATGTGAGCAACTCGCAATGGCCACTGGTTCAACTCAACTGTGGTCCCAGTGAGCCTATGTTTTGTTGTCCAATGTGGAGTGTGATGGAGTGTCTTCTTCACCAAGCCAACAGACTGTGTCATCACAACTACCACGACTGGCTCCTCACTCAGATTAGTAAAGTGCAACACGAGCTTTGTGCCAACTACATGTTTAATGCAAGCGCGTGCAAGAATATGTTTCACTTTGTCTCCAACACCAAACTACTCGAAAGTGCAGGTATGTCTTCACCGATTTCACACTTCTTGCTCTAAATATTTGTTGTTTTATCTTTAAGCAAAAAATCTCGACCTAGAAAACTTTGTCAACCAACCAAACGAGTCTCATCTGATTGACTTTGGCACTCGCAAGCCCGAGCACCAATTTTCAAAACTTTACTGGCTCGAAGCTGTCATTGTTCTCGCGATCATCATTCTTGTTGTTAGTATCACACTTGTCACAATGAATGTTTGGAAAGATTTTATTTGATTAAAATTTGTTAAAATTAAAAATTAATATATATATATTAATATAAGTTGTTTAACGAAATTTGTAAAAGGTTCGTTGAAAAAAAGTGATTCAAATAAGAGGGTGGCTAGCAAGAGAAACTAGATTGCACAGGAGCTCGAGTTTCGGCAGGCAAGCTTCCCGACTCGTGCGATGGGTTGAGGCCAACTTGAAAGAACTGTCGGGCAGTTGAGAGATAGATTGACAGAAAGATAAAGAATATTAATAAAAAAATTTGGTTTTGGGAAGAATTTCAATAATAATAATTATTTACAATAAAAAAATTGAGATTGAGACTAGAGAGGAAGAGTCTATTGATTAGGCTTCATGATTGGGATCTGAAATTGATCTGAGCATATAGAAGATGGTTGATTGAATTATTAGATAATGACAAAGATACAATTGTGCGAAAATTGCAAGTTAGACTTTGTACTCTTGATACTGCATGCTTGGTCGATGCTTGCGGTAGAGTTTAACCTTAGTCTCTTGTGCGATCGAATGCTGAAATGAAGCTGCAGATGACGATGCGGTAGATGTGTAGGTTGAAGAGGAAGTTGTTGAAGACAGAAGAATAGATGTGGTGGTGAAAACTTGGTTGGTTGGCGTAGATGGCTGTTCTTGCGGCTTGCTGGTCTCCTCTGCATAGCAACAACTAGACACAGAGCCTGTGGTCTCCGAAGTCTCCGACATGAGCTCAATAGGCCGGTGATCGAGTTCCTCTTCTTCCTCAGTTCGAGTAGTCTTGCTGGTATCCGACTCATCGTCAGAGCGAATCTGGCGCAATTGCCCAATCAGACTCTCCTCCGTCTCCTCGACTGGAGTCACCGTAAATCGGGATATGGTAGATGAGACCGCATGTGATGGCCCGTTGATCCAAGTGGAGGTTGAAACTGAAACTGACGACTTATCTCTTCGAGCCACTGACGAGGCAGAGTACAGTAATTGTTCTGCAGGTTCACTGGAAGACGTTCCATGCTTTGCTGCAAGAGCTGGAGCTGTTGCAGATGCTGTAACTGACGTATCTGGTTCAGCTGTGGTAGTAGTTGTTGTGTCAAAGGTTGAGGTAATTGAATTGGCAGCGATTGCCGGTTCATACGCCGAGAACCCGAACCCTGAAATAGATAAGGTTAGGAGAGAATAAGGTTAGTAAACGGTGTAGACTAGTGGAATACTAAGAAAGAGGGTTGATGAACAAGTAGAGGACGGGTTGTTGTGGGGACAAGGAATGGAAGAATGATCTTACGGGCAGTGCTTCCTCACTGGCACTCCTAGTGAGCTGACAACCAGACAGTTGGCTGCCGTTTGCCCCCGAGTAGGAGTTAAGGTCTGCGTTAAGATCAGAATCAAATGCGCTACCATTCTCCTCGTAATCGTATTCTTCCGCTTCATCCTCGTGACCTTCGCGTGCAGTGGAAGTAGTCGTCGAAGTGGTCGTCGAAGGTGAAAGTGGGGGAAGGTTGGTGAAAAAAGACGCCGTTGGCGTTGGGTAAAGCAAGTTGCGCGCCGCCTGGCTTCTACATCAACAAAAACAATCGAGATAATCAAGACAAATGCACAAAATAAAGTACCATCACCCACCTTTGATTCATCTGTTGATTAGGTAGTTGCATTCGCGGTGCTCTCCGATAAGCAGACTCGTCTGAAGCGGCACCAAGTAGATAGGCCAAGTTTTGATCAACGTACTGCGAGTCGAGACTGAGGCCAGGTGCTGTGATCGGGTGGTGACCAAGAACTCGAGACCCTCCCCCAGGCTGTTGGGCTCGAGAAGACGGAGGTGCCGAGCCACTGCTGCCACCGTACTCGGTCGACAGTCGAATGTCGTCCGAGTTAGTAACAGAACCTGGCGCCGTCTGGTGGTTGTTCAGCTCACCCAGCTGCTGCAGCAAGTGAGCCAGATTGCGAATCTTGATGGTAGACCCATTGCCCGCACAAGGCATCAGATGAGGCTCTGAGGAGGAAACCTTCTGGAAATGTTCATTAATCTTGATCAGACCTGTAAACGAAAAAGAAGAGGCAGAAAGAGAAAGAGGGACAGCAGAATTAGCCACAAATCAAACGAAAAAGGAAATAGATCGAAAGTTAATTTAGTGCCCCCAACTTTTGCTTGAATGCATGTGATTGAAAGCGTCCATACAGTAAAGCATGATTAATTGTTCGGAGATCGATCGATGAACGTTTTTGTCAACCCTTTCAAGAGACTTTTCTCACAGACACCTCTTCTAATGTTAGGTGATTTAACCTAGAGTCAAGCCTGACTTTCCTTTCTCAGGAAACTTCGAATTCGATGCCATTTGCCCGCTGACCCAAGAGCATGAACCGACATACAAAACTCTAGTTGGATCATTATTCGAGTTCGAGCAAAAGAAAAGGAGGAGGAAACAACAAGATCAATGGCTGTCGACTGTCCCAATTCTGTCTGGCATTCGAGTTTCTGTCAAACGCAGATCGTAATTTGTGTTTGATGTGCAACCAAAACTCACACAACCCACAAATGCTACAACCAGTCAGATCTGGCATTACATGAGTACATGTGGGTAATTGAATATCACTATAAAAACAGTAGAAAAATTCAAAAAAAACATTTTTCAAAAGAAAGCAAAGTAGATTCACTGAAATTGACCTAAGCTCTTAGTTCCGGAGTATAATGCTGATCCTACCAAAAAGCGGTTCTAGAAGAAAAAATTCAAACTTCGTTATGTTTCAATTTTCTAATTTTATATTGTTTTTCAATTAGATTCGACGAATGGTTCAATTTTTCCGAAACTTAAACCTTTGAGTTTGTTGGTTAGGTTGAGTGCGCGTGGGGTAAAGCAAGGCAATGGGTAATTGATCTAATGAAGCATAGCAGGGCGATCGGATCGCGCTGCGCGAGAAGGACCCCTCGTAGTTGTAATCGAAACGAGCCATTCCACTGCAACAGTAGCCATTAATAATCGGAGTTTAATACAAGCCAACAAGAAGAAAGAAGCAATGAGTTGGAGAGGGAGAAAGAGAGAGATGTCGGCGTGGCACCATCATCCAGTAGAGCGCCACCAGTGATGGCCATCCAAATCCAGGCAATCCGGTAAGTCAAGGAGAGGAGGAGAGTAATGAATGCAATCTATTAGCGCACATAAGAGGCAAAGAGAAGGCCTAGCAAAAGATACGGCAACGATTCAGTGATTGTGTTTGCAGCAATACACACAACACAAGACCAAAGCACACAAGCCGTTTCATATAAGTAGAGTAGCCCAACAGAAATGATTGGAAGCAAACACAAATTAAGCGGAACAGCCCGTCTAAGAAGAACTCACTAAACTCACTCGGAGCTTGATCTCAAACACGGACATCTTAATTAAGCGTTTCTCCTTCTTACTCTCGCTTTAAATATAAAAACACATCACACAAGTATAGAATATAGATTATTATTATATTACATTATATAAATTGTATTAGAATTGAGGAGATAAACGCAAAACGGAAATCAACAAATAATAAATCGTGAGTTGACTTTCAACCACGTGAGCCTAAGGATCTTGTTTCGCATTTTAGTTTGCTCTAATCGATTTTTTAGTTGATGCAAGTGATTTACCTTCTTGGCTTGGGTGCAAACTTGATCAAAGACAAGGAACAAGCGTAACTATCTCAAGTAGAACCGGGGGCTATTTTCGTGCCACATTACATTCATTCAGTATTCCGTACTGTTCTGAACCCACAGTTGACTTACACACTCATTGCGTCTGGGTAATGAAGCTCTCTCCCTCTCTCTCGTAAAGCTCACATTTAGGGGAAATTCATTAGAACTCTCAAACAGATCGATTTACAAAGAGTGCTTGGCGTGAAAGAAACGAATGAAGTCGATACCAAGTAGAATAACACCTTTAACAACAGAGTGGTGAAGTGTGACAAAATTACAAAACAAATTAAATTTAAAAGATATAGATTGTAATTAAATTTAGATTAAATTTTAAATTTTGGTGAGAGAGAGAGAAACTAGTCTCTTTCTCCTTTAAAAATGCGTTATCAGAAGAGAGAGAGAGAAAAGGAGAGATGATTCTTTTAAAAAACACCATGAATGTGTGACACTTTCACCATGGTGCTGTTACAGAGTGAGCAAAAAATGAGATAATCTTATCAAACAAACCAAAAGATGTTTTCTACATTTAATTGCTAACCTGTTCAAATAGGCTTTTATCTATATTTTACTGTTCAAATAAACGTATAATAAAAATTAAATGCTAAGAATAAATTTATAGTTAAAGTTCTGAGCTTAAAACAAAACCCCAAAAAATACAATTTAAACTAAGTTCAAATTGAAGTTATTTAAACAGCCCTTTTTGCAACAATTTTTTACCGCCGTTTCGGCTAAACTTAGAAACCTATTTAAACGAAACCAGTTTTTATTTAAAAATGTTACAAAAATAAAAATGAACAAGGCAAGTTAAATAGAGTTGAATAACAATTTGAGATGGAAAGGCGTAATCAGCAAAGGTGACCGCAAGTGAGCCCACTCTGTAGACTGTTTCCAGTCGGAAATCGAAGCACCGCACGCGACAAGAGAGTGGGAGAGAAAGAGACATACTCGCAAGGAAACGATGTTAAAATAATTAAATTTAATTCAATTTTTCACCCAAAACACAACGATTCGCACTGCAAGTGTGTGTGTGCAAGAGGAGAGAGAGAAGCTCAACGACCGAGTTTTCATTAATTTTCAAGTCGAGCAAGCGCGCAACTCGAGCTGGCTTGTCGTGGTGGAAGCGGCGGCGCCTTCTGTCATCCAGTTTGTGATGTGGCCCACACCAGACATCAAGACAACAAGAGTAGACTTTACGAGTAGACCACTCTCCCCTAGACCCGACACTACTCACAACTTGAAATTTAGAGTGCAAAATTAACGACAAACTACCCTCCATTCAAGACTTGAATTGAAACTGCCGAAAAGTCGAGACCACACGGTAGCCGGTAATGTGTCCACATCGCCAGCTAACAACAGACAAAAGATTTCGATCTCGGACGCCTCACTCCACCATTGGTTCAGTATATTTTTACTGAGAGAGAGAGAGAGAGAGAGAGAGAGAGAGAGAGAGAGAGGAGAGAAAGAACTCAACAAAAGTTTTTAAACCGGAAATGTCAAACCAGAAACAGAGGGAGCTAAACTAGTCGGCCAACCAAGTCACATTTCCGTTTTCTTGATTCGCGTGTTCATTGGTCTCAGTTGTGGCCTTTCGAGCCTCAACAGGAGCCCGAAAATTAATCGACATAAGCACGCGTTTTCAATGGAGCTATGCACAGAGCAGTTGGACTCGACCATCAGGGAAAAGGACAACTCATTAACGCAATTAGGACAAACAAAGTTGCTTTTCAATCTTTTAGGAAGACAAAATAGCTTTTATCCCAAGTAATAATTTTCAAATTCAACAATAAAAAATACATTGATAATATGTAATTATTGTTTGTTATTATTACAATATTACTATAACAATATAGTAATATATTGTTATAAGAATCTGGCTTGATCAAATATCAAAAGAATCAAGTTATGTAGCACTGAGTGGTAGCCCAATTAGTTGTCACATTGAAGGGCAGTTAGTTGGCCATCAAGCCAAAGGCATGAAAGGCACAGTTGCAAAATGTGTAGTTGCAACTTGCAAGCCAGTGGTCAAGCGGGTATCGATCGGGACAAGTGTGGTCTCTCCAATGTCCAATGGCAATGTCTGTGTTTTACGGTCACTACCAACAAGGCAGTGGCCAGTTGGCACTGTTGGGCCATTTGTCGGCCGTGGCTGCGGACACCCACCATCAAGATCACCCACCGATCACGAGCGTCACTGTCGCCAACCTATCCTACCATTGCCTTACGCATCCACTTTCCTTTCTCAATTTTAATTAGCCATCAATCGGGTCAGATGATGGATCTTCACAAACAGCAACTCACTCAAACACTGTGCAATTAATTGCAGTGGCTGGATGGAAGAAAGTAAGTTTTTAAAGTTCAAACCTAATAATACGATTCGACTGTGATTGTCTAGCGTGTAAGAGCGCGTGAGTAAAAAGGATCGACTGACTCGATCCATTAGAGGCTTGGCGAGCTAGCTCACTTGCTCTGGTCTGCATCTAATGGAGCGCTTTTAAAAGCGGCGATCACTGATCACTGTTGCCCACTGACCTCCGTAGTCCGATTCGAGGAATGCTTTCTTGAGCTCGTTGGGTGTTTGTCGACCGAGACTGGCCGGTCCGCTGCCATCACCGCCTCCAGGGCCGACCGTAGCGCCGCTACTACTACCACCCGGCGTTCGAATGCATTCAAGTGACTTTTGGTGATGCTGGCGTTGTTGTGAGACGCTCTGTAAGGCCTCGAGAATGTCCTCGTGGTAGCCGTTAAAACTCTTAAGCGTGCGTTCCATCTCAGTCAATGGCGATTCACTGCCAGCTGAGCCTTGTGACGACTGCCTGTGCAGCGAGTGTCGAGAATGGTGCAGGTGCTCATCGGTTAAAACTAGAGGCGTGGAGATCGAGTTGGCAGCGGCACTGGTCACGGCAGGGGGTGGGGCATTGGCAGCCGTGGCCAGGTCCGCCAAAGGCAATGTCTGGCTGAGGATCGAGGCCCACCGGCCTGATTGTCGGTCTGGCTTGACCGACAGCTTGGGTAAATTGTTGGGTGATAGCTCGATAAAGCGAGCCGGTGTGTTGTCATCCATCAGCAGAAGCTCATCTTCGAGGTCCATCAGTGAAGGATCCACTGGTGAGGTGGCGGAATCTTTCCGGTTCTCCTTGGGGTAGATGTGTTGAGCAGAGGAGGGTGCCGAAGGGGGCATCGAAATAGGCGGCGGGGGAGGAGGTAAACCGGTTGGGGTCTGCGACGATTTCGACTGCTGCTGTTGCTTCAACTCAATCATCTTGTCCTCACGGTACGACGGCATACTCCCAAAGGTTATTATACGAGGTAGAGAGTTGGAGTTTCCCGCACCATGAGCACCATCCATCGGGAAGGTGGGAGTACCACCGGGAAACATGCCACGTGCTTCCATCTGCTTCTTCAACAAAGCTCGCTCGGCTTTGTCCGGCATCAAACTTCGTCTCCTGACAATGCAAACAAAACATTAATCATAGTCAGAAGCAGTGCCTATCAACCACAAGCAACTTTTGCTCTTGTAAATTGCCCAACACAGAGCAAATATAATGCAGTGAAGCCAACTATTAGAAGCAATTTTATCACTACTACCCTAGGCTATTCAACACAAGATAACTCACAAATCTGAATTTAATTGAAAAACTTATAATTATAATAATCTTTTCACTAGTATAAGCTTTAAGATAAAATAATCACTGTTAGTATGAACATATAAGCACATCAACAATGAACTTGAATATGCAAGCAAACAGACAATTTAGAACCTCAAAGTAAAACTTATTCCTTTAAGAAAAAGATCGATTCCATCGATTGTAATGAAGAGAAATCATGCGGTTCCATTTTCGAAGTAGCCTCGACGAGCAACGAGATCGATTCAAAGTTATGTGTGGCTTGAGAGTGCTCGTAGGGAAATCAAGTAGAATCAAATCAGTTTCAAATTCAATTTTGCTATTTCTCCCAGCTGTAGTTTAGAGTTTATGCTGTTGGCAATCAGTTAGATGCGACAGAACAAAAAAATAATTTAAATAATCCAAAAGTCTTTTCCAACATTTGCATAGTCAACAAACTAAGAAAACAAAAATCAAATTGTAATTTGGCGAGAGAAATAGATTTCTACAATCAAACTCAAATGTTAACAAACACCACAAAGATTGAGGTACAAGAGACGAAGGACTTCAATGCATCGATCTTGAGATCGCGAGTGCTTTCCTCGATTAGATGTTCAAATCGAACAGATGGTAGAGTGAGCTAAATAAAATGTTATCTCCTTTTTCGTTAAAACTAGTCTAAAAATACAAAGATGCAAAAGAGTTCTTAGCGCGAGTATCGATTTTCAATTTGAGTAGGTTTGTCCATCCTGGTGCCACATCTTCTACTAAGATTCATCAGAGAGTACACCTGCCAGTAATCGATGTATGTATGCGTACAATATAAAATATCAAAGTTCCCAAACTGTATTTGATACAAAAAATCGATTATAATTTAATTATTAAAAGTAAATTATTAAATGTAAAATACAAATTATATACTTAAAAATAAGTATAAACTATCAAGTTTCAAACAAAAATGAAAATACAAAGTAACTCTTTGTGTGTGTAGGTGAGAATACTTCATCACCTAGACGAGGGATGACATCGAAAGGCTCACGCTGAATAAAAAGTAATAATTAAAAGCATAGAGAAGGAGCAAAGAAAGATAGGAAGGGAGAGAGAGATGGTCAAAGTGCTGAATAATTGAAATCGGAGACAAAGTGAACTGATGCATGAAATTAATATCACATACTCGATAGAAGAGTGAAGCAGAGATGAGGTGTCAGGACAAGAGGGAGAGAAACTGGGAGACAAATGAAATTGACTGCAAATGACGAATCGAGGCTCGCGGTGTCGAGGGCAAGTTTTAGTGAACGTGAGAGAGAGAGAGAGAGAAACTGATCTAATTGGTCACCCACATAACAAGAAGCGTTAGTGAGTAGTATGGGCTATGCCCGATTGCTCTCCAAGCAATACCAATCCTCAGGAGACACACCGGCGCCAATCAAGCACTCATTGTTGCCTTTTGGAATCACTGACCAACAGAAAGTCAAAGCTCAAACGATTCTTTTCAAAATTAAACACAAAATTCAACCAATCAGTACTAGAATGGTAAAGTGCTTAATATGTGTTTTCTCTTTTCAGACAGTTAGTAATCGATTGATGTAGTTTGTAATTTATAAAATATCAAATTGGTTTAATTACCGAAAAAATAGTTAAAATTAGCAGAAATGTGTATTGAAAACAAGCTAGGTTTAGAATTACAGGCAAGCCAGGCAATCACGTGCTCGACAATCCATCTTGATGGTCATCTGGCCAAGTGGAGCGGTACGGTAGTGGCGTGAGTGGCGCTAGCAGGGCTCGCCGGCCTAACGAGACCATTTACACCATTGCTGCTCCATTCTGCTCCTCACACCCTCCCTCTACTCAGTTATCATATTTCAACTTGACGCCGCTTTCGTGCTAGGGCTTGGTGGCGAGGCCAAGTGGCAAGAATTAATTGCAAATTAATTCACTCGGTCTGTCTGCATCACCGACTTTCCGTGAGCCACTCAGCCTCCTTTGCTAACGACCCGCAATACACCTCAGCACTTAATTCCATCCCATACTCCTCAACCTTGTCAGATAGTCACGATCTCATTCCCTCCGTAACAATAGGTAATAATTAATATAACATGTATTTTATAACTAACTACAAGTTCATATGTTATTAAGAAATAAGATGCATGCAAGTTTAAAACTGATTGTTTTGGGTAACTTAGACAAGAAATTCAAGAAAACAACTTTCAATCGAGCGAAGCCTGATAAACGATTCATTTCCTGCGTTTTGTGTCTAAACAAGACTCAGTCGTCTTTGCGATAGTTTGAGCCTCGGCTTAGCGTGCTAAGCGGGTTTATTTGACTGACCACAGAAGCACTCATATTTCAGCGTTGTCCGTTTGTGCAAGAGCTGGTAAAAAAGCACGTTGATCGGAACGACTACTTTCCAGACTATGGTTATCTAAACAACATTGAATGCATTTGATGCTATCAAATTAGTTGGTAAATCGAAAACTATCTCAAAAATTAAACAAACCAGTGAAACAGCAAACATCATCTGCCTTATTTCTTTATTTCTTTAAAATTTAAATTTTGTGTCTTTTAAACTACAAATAGATAAAATTTAATAATTGATAAACAAAAAAATTAAAAATATATAAGTAACTAATAAGTAAGTAAAAATATATAAGTAACAACCAAATACAATGTTGCTTCAAGTTTAACTCTTCGAAATTGCATAGATAAGTGACACAAAATGATAAGTGTACGATTTATGCATTGTGAAAACTTCACTAGCATGATAAAAATTGCAACTAGAAAAACTTGAAATGCTATTGTAGCTATTGTGGTTTTTTCACTATATTCAGGTATTAAAAACAGTAAGCAGTAAAGCCAACTTTTAGACTACAACTTAAGACTAATTTAAATCAAGTAATGCGCACAAAGCTAACTTGCGTGACACTCACCGATAGCACATGGCGAGTAGAGCAAAGAAGATGAAAACACCGCCTACGATAGAGACGAGCACCATTACTAACTGTGGTGCACTAAGTGATTTGTTGTTGCTCTCTAAATAGATATAAGAATTAGTCCAATACATTGAATACAAGTGATTACATACCATAATCCTTGACAGTTTTCTTCTGAAAGTCTTCTATGTCGAAAGTATTGTTACCATCAGCTGGAAGTGGAACTAAAGTAGCGGGTGGGTTACCGGTTGAGCTCAAGGAAGGCTGGTTGTGGTTCGCTTCTTGCGAGAGCCACGATTCGTCGAGCTCGGACATGGCCACCGGTAAAGCACAGTCCGGCCCTTCCCATCCTATATCACAAGCACACGTATTCACGTTGGTGCACGTCTGCAAGTCATCTAGGTGTTACTAACAAATCACTCTAGTCAATCCATTTACCCCTTGACCAGAACAGACTCCTTTGAGCGAATTCATGGGACAGTAGTCATTCTCATGAAGAAAACTAAGCGGAAAACATGTCTGGTTGAGACAGAGCTAGTAAAAAGCACACAAAGTATGAAAGATTAGATAAGTGATCATGATGAAAGACTTGCGAGTTACCTTTCTGTCGCCGCACTTGGTTCCATCTTGGATAAGACCCATGTTCTCGATGTCTTCGCGGATCGAGCCACGCACCACCTTGCACTCGTATTCAGCGCCAGCTGTCGAGATCATGGTCCTCATCGAGTACTCCTGGTCCAGAGCAGGCTTGAACATTGGCACCCGATTGCCAAATTGGCACTGCAGGGATCCACACATCAGATTCCTGTAGCGAGACGAATCGAGCTCGAGTCAGCACAAATGGTCGCGCCGAGCCTGAACCACCACACCACCAGAAGCACTAAAGCAAAGCTTCGAGAATCAAAATTCAAATTAATTTTGCTCTCATTGATGCCTGATGCGATTCGCGCGCGTGAGCGCGGACCTCTTTGTGTTGGTGCTATCGACAAGCCGGCACTGGACCCATCAATTCTCACCATCGGCTTCTGACTGGCCGATACTAATTCAATTGTATATCACTGACGCCCGCCACTACTGTACTGATGTCATTGTCATTAGCAATTGGCTCATTAATTTTTTGCGCTATCACTCGCTGACTCTTTCTGGAAGAGATTACCCCGTGCGCGCCAGCAAGAGTCTCAGATGCCATTAGCAGCGACTTGCGGCAGCCGCATCCGCCTCCCACCCATCCCAGAAAGACATCTGCGTGTTCAACACCACCCTACACGTTCTTCTTTTTAAAACTTGTGTGCTACATTCCACCCAGACACTATTCCGCACCATCTTTCAGAGAAAGAAAGAGAAATAGATAGTATTCTTCATTTTCATCTTTTTCTTTTCATTTAATCAATTCAAAAAATCAAATACAGATTGTTAGTGATTTAATCTTAAATAGTTGAACTAACTAGTATGTTGTCTGTTTCAAATTTTCTTACTTATCTTGCTTGACGAAACACAACTTTAATTCTTAGTTTTTGCATCTTATTAGAAAACAATAAAAAACTAGAAAAAGTATAGTAGTATTTTAAAGTATAACTCCCCAAATGCTAATTAGTGAGAATTTAAAATTTGTTGTCCCAAAAGAAGTTCTTAGAAGTTGCACTTAATACATCAAGCAGTGAGGTGCAGAGTGGATTTAGCCTTAGTGAAGTGGTGGTGGCGATGGTGGCAAAGGGAGCACGCACGCGCCAAACTTACTCTTCGGTGCACTTGACGTGATTGCCATTGCCGTCGAGGCCACAGTTGCCACGGATGGTGCCCTGTGCGTTGAACTGTTGGAAGCAGATTGGGTCCGAGGCGCGCGAGTTCTCGCCCCAGATCACCGAACACTGCTCGTTGAGCGTGGGGCACTCGCCGTTGTAGCAGAAACCTTGGCCTTCTTTGCACGGCAAACCGTTCTTCTTGTAAACATCTGGCGGACACTGCTCGGGCAAGGAGTGGGAGGGAGAGAGCGAGAGACCAGAAAGTTTTAGCCATGACGGATTAATTAAAAAGGCACCACTGGACACAAGCCATGATTCAATGATCGGCAAGGCGGCCTCTAGCAACTCACCTCGCCGTGATGTCCGTCGCACCTTTCCGCCAAGTCGCACTCACCCACCGTTGATCGACACTCCGCCCCCTTCTTCTTGAGCTATTCAAGAAGTGAGAGACATCGATATTAATTAAACTTGATTAACTCACCCACACTTGGGCCCCCCATCCACCCTAACGTAGATTGACAATTAACCGAATTAGTGCAAAAATTAATTTCGCACTAGGCGATCTTTCTAAAAAACGCGAGTCACAATGCTCCAGAAGAGCATTAAAAAAAGTTGATGAAGTGATGAGGAGAGCGCGAGTCGGGTGCGCTCCAACGCGCGCACAATTAACATAATTAGAACCATCGCTCTTTTTAAATGAAGAATAAAATCAAACAACACAAAAGAAGCAGATAAAAGTGAAAACAATAGACTCAAGCAGTGACAAACAAGAAGCAAAACCAAAATAAAATAATATAAAAAACGCTCTATTTGGACAGGTGGTATCACAGACTCAAATCAATTTGTTTACGTTTGCGGAAAGTTTTCCTTTCTCTCTCTCTCCCTATCTTCTCCCCTCTCTTCACCAACAATTGCACATATCTTCAAGCACCTCTTGGGATCAACTTCATCAAATTCACGAATATGAATAGTGATACCAAGGTGGATAAAAGCAGTAAGTGTCCAGTTTCAAAAATATTTTGACTCACGTTATATCACGTCATATTAGTTTAGTTGGCTTGTTGTTTCAAAATGAATATGTGGCAAAATTTGATTGCAATTGATTTGTTTTCCTTTTCTCAATTCTCTTATCATAGTGCATCACTATTTTCTTCTGGGGGCATAATTAGTGAGAAGAGGAGTGAGAGTAAGTTTGTGTGTGGCTGAATGCAACGGCAAGCTAGTGCAATCTGGAGTGGAATCAAGGCTAGCGATAGAGTGGATCTGTTTGGAGTCGACTTGGCATCGACTCGTCGCCACTATAGCCTCCAAGCATAAACTTAACGACAACACAGATCGCGCGTCGGGGCCCGAGCGGGCGCTAGGCTCCACTGAAGGACAAATTGGAGTGAGCGAGACGTCGCGCGCGTTCCAGCCACGTCTATCGAATTTGATCCTAATTAAATTAGTCTGAGCTATCTCTCCACCGAGCTTGAAGCCAAAATCGTGCGTCTAGAGAAATTGGAGATCTAACGAAAGAGATGAGAGAAAAAGAAAGGGAGAGGCCGGCACTTGGTAGGTGGGGGAAAGACTAGCAGTCAAGTTTGTGGCAAAACTTTGTGATTTCTGTTTGTCTTCTCCAATTCGGTGACTCGATTTGGCCCGAAACTCACTGCCTCTCGCTAGAATTAGCTGCCCGAGTCACTAGTTAATTCTGTATTCATAGACACCCATCGATTTAAAGGGACCGCAGCAACGAGTCTATTTGAGCGAATGATGCCTACAAAAAAACGATAAGCTTATATAGACGGCGACGCCTGCTCAATATGGCTAGTCAAACTTTTTCCGGTTCCTTAGCTCAAGGGCAAAATTAACTCACTAGTACTATCTATTGATTTCTCTTTTCTAACTTGATCTATCATTGAATAAAGGAGCAATTTTAAAAGTTTTCAGAGTTAAGGAAAAGTTTGAACTCCTTAAGATCACTTGAGAGAAGTCCTTGATTTCATTGTTGATATCCCAAATTTGTTTGTATAGTTAAAATTGAAATAGAAAGTAATATGGTATGATAGTGGGTGTGTAGTGGTGAAACTTGCCTTGCAGTTGGAACAGCAGGCGCCACGGTTAGAGCATTCGGCTTCTAGGGTGAGTCGGCAGGTGAATGGATCACAGCAGGGGTCATCGCAGCGTTCACTGTTGTTGCCACAGTCGCACTGCTCGCCCTCATCCACCACACCATTGCCACACGTGCCAAAGTCCTCCACTTGACTCGGCTTGTTGAACAGACAGATGCCGTGGCCCACCTTGAGGAAGCTGTTGAACTCGTCTACGCTGCACTTGCTGAAGTGATATGGCTGTGTGTTGTCCATGCCCAAGATGTCCTTGGCCATAATGCAACCCCACCAGTCGGCACATTTGCAGCCTCCTTGGGACAAATCAAGCAACTATGTTGAAGATCATAGTCTTCTGCTCAAGTTACTCACCTCGTGAATCTTCGGTGTCGTGTCCAAGACCCATGTTGTGGCCGAGCATGTGCGTCACTGAGCTGGCAGTGATGTGCGGCGCGTAAATACTGATGTCTTGCGACACACCCACCGCTCGGGTGGTGCACAAACTGTCAGGCACTGCAATGCCCACCTCGCCTGAGCTGAACCCTTGTCCGCTGTGATCGCACCACAACCGATGGGTAAGCAATGATGAGACCAAGATAAAGCAGAGAAAACGAAATATAATTAGGAAATTTTCGCTGTTTACTTCAACTTGCGCTTTTTCTCTCAACTTCACTCATCATCGTTATTATTTTTGTTCACGCCAAGTTTAACATTGGCACCAAGCAAAGGAAAAGACTGACATTGGTAAGGCAAGCAAGCCAATGTCTTAATTCAAGTCAACAGGAGAGTAGGGAGAGAAAGGAGAGTCGGGTGGGCAGATAATTAAAATCTAGTCAAGTGTGCAGCGACACCACTGCGCGCGTCGGGCTCACCGGAATGCCAAGCCGGTTGGTGAATGCCTCGATACCATCGCCCCACTAACAACTTTCCCCAAACGCCAAGCAAGCCCTTCTTCATCATCTTTGTCTGATTTTTATACAAAAAATAACAAAACATAATTAAAAATTGTGACTCGCTTCAAGCGCCGCAGTCGACCGCATTCAAATTCTTAGTCAAGATGCGATGGTGGGAGGAGAAAGTTTCCATGCTTGGTTTGATGGTTTAAGCGTTTTAATTAGCAAAGGAAATTTTTAAAAATTGTTTCACTTGAACAATATTCATTTATTATTTTGAAACCAACAACTAAGTTTAGTTGTTGATTCATTAACTAACTTATCCAAAAGACACTAAGTGAGAGACGATGTGAGTGAATTGTACACATAAAATCTTTTTTAGTAACATGCTCAAATATTAACAAATTACGGTGAATTCTTAGGATCTTTAAGACAGATTTTCTAACACAGAAGTCCTAAAAGCAATAGTATCAACTTTGATTCAGAGTTGGCCTGAGACTAGTTAAAATTTTTTAAAATTATTAATTCCTTAAACTGTCTTGGTACTAAAAGAATAGAAATCAGTAGGAGAAAAGCCGGCCGGTGGCAGAATGGAATCTCCTTGACGTGACCGCAAGAGTGGAGATTGGCCAATCTGGGAGAGAGTGGCGAGAAAGGCCAAGTTGACGTAGCCAGTCTCCACCAGTCTAATACACAGCTCGTGCCCTCTACTCGTTCGCTTTGGCTTTAGGAACCACTTAAGGCAAAATTAAATTTGGACCAACTTGAGCCGCGAAGAAAGTGATCGAATATTGACGTCTCAAGTTAGCGAGGTTCCATGTGGCCTTCTCGTGGAGACAAGAGTGGCCGCTTTCTATAAATAGCGAGTAAGTGAGATGACGAGAATGAGTCCACTTATCCGATCCGTAGCGCATGAGAGCCAAATCAATCGACTTCTTAATATTGCGACTCTGCGCCGAGGGGGAGGTAAGACTCCAAAAGGATCGGAAACCAATTAATCCACAACCCACTTGTGAAACGTCCGTTTCTAAATGGATTCCATTTGCAAATTTTGCTTGTTTTGATTGACTGACCGGAAATGAAATTCATTGACACTGAATGCTATCAATATTGACAACCACCATTAATTTTATTTTCCTTTAACGAGAAGCTAATGTTATGACTTTTCAAATTATTTAATAGTATACAACAATTTAATTTTCAATTCAGTTTTCTATTAACCTAAAGCCAAAATAAGGTGACATGTGAGTATGTTTAATTTTTAATTTACCCTTGAGCTATTGTTTTAGAAAATGAACTCTCTAATTGATAAGCAAACATGGATAGAAAAAGCAGCAGACACGGGAAAGAATTGGAGTGAGGAGGAAAATCATGCCTGGGTAGCTCGATTCAATTAGCGCACACAAGCACTTTGAATCGATTCGATGATGGAGCTCCACACAGACAGACATATGATGATGGCACAGCTGGACCACTCTGTACCGGTAATCCTGCTGGCGTGGCTAAGCGTAATCTCTCTTTCTGTGCTCTATGTCGCCAGCCCTCGAGGAGACGAGCCCAATGCTACCGCCAACGTTGTTGGAACATTTGTAATGTTTATTCTAGACACCAGGCCAATTCTAATTCCATCGTGCTCGGGTCTTAACATCATCATTATAATGTGGATTTCGATTCCTTCTCTGTCTCTCTTGCTCACACACACACACATAAACATGTGTGTGCATAGAATAAACAAAAATATTTTTTTCTTGAAATGCCTCTCGAAACGCCTTTGTAAAAAAAGTTGTTGCACGTCAGCACACCGTCACCCAAACCTAAAACATGGATTGGCACCAAATTTCTACAAATGAAATATAAAGTTTCAATATTGTGTGTTGACATTGATTATTAATTAAAATCGTGTGATAAAAAATTAATTAAGTAACGAGATTAATTAGTTTTAAAAGCCCAACAGTAGCACTTTGAAATTTCAGTAGCAGAAAACTTTTCATCATCAACACTATGTTTTAAGCTTGACAGGCTTACTTTGTCAGCTGTATTTTTACTGCTACTATCAAGTTTTCTGTCAAAACAATACTGAGGTGAATCTTGGACGGAGAGTATACAAATTGGAAATTGCAAAACTTCTAAAGTTAAATTATATTATATATATAAGCATATATGTTGGAATTTTAGTGGGCTAATAAAGTCATCTTAAATTCATACCTTTTTACAGGAATATTCATATCTACTTTGCGGGAATACGTCAAAAACAACACAAAGTATTTCTTGTTTTATACGATTTATTTATAAGCTTATCTCTACTTCATATCCATCTCTCTTAGCTGAGACTTCTAAAACGGCTTCTTTTGCTTATTGGCGTGCAAATGACTATTTTGCATGTTTATCAAATGTGTATCTACGGCTTCGATCATAGAATTATGCTAGCCCAACACGAAAACATCTCATCAGAGGAGAAGGCGAGTGAGAAAGCAGTGCAAGTCGGGCAGCGAACCAGAGAATTTCGTGCATAAATTTTGCATTTAGATCGAAAAGTCATCAGAGAGTGAAATACATGGTTCGATGTCCTTCGTGTCTGGTGTGGCAGTGGAAGCGAGGTGTGAGTGAGTGAGTGGCGGTCTTGTTGGTGGTGGTTGCCTCTCAAATTGGTGATCAAGGCGAGCACCACGCGGTGGTGATTGTTTTGCCATGGTAATGTCACCCACGAGGTGGTGACACAAACACCCACCGCGCATCACACCATCCGCACTAGGCACATTGGACACGCTTTTTAAACTTTTCTTTTAGGGGCCAAATGGAAAACGCTTGCCAAGGTCGAAATGAAGAGATAATGGCCGTGATCTAATGCATCATGGCGCGAGCCGGTTCGGCATGGTCTGCTCTGTGTCACGGTGGCTCGCTCTTCCCCCAGATGCAAATGCTCCACCACCGAGCTCGATGGCACCGCACGCTCCATAAACAAGTCCAGGCACGTATGCACCCGACACAGACCCATTCAGCCACACACACTCACCAACTTGCTTGGCGCCATTTTGCTGCTACATTAAGACAATCCTACGACAAACTGTCGCCGCGTGAGAGGCCACAGCACGCGCAATGGCACTTCCACCCACCAACAGACAATTCATAAAAATCATCCACATGCTCGATTGGCTCTGCGTCATCTGTCATCTCCCTCCGGATCCATCTCTTTCTCTCTCTCTCTCTCTCGTCAAATTATCATTTTTGATGCTGTGCTAAGAATTTAAATTTGACGCTAGCATGTTTACCCATAAACTAGAAGATGAAAGTGATAAGAAGAAAAGGCGAAAGTAAGGATTGATTTTGACAGCCATCAACCCTTTTCAATATTTGTCAAATTATAAACAAAAAAATCTAAGAAGTAGTTTAATTTTTGTATTTTTAATGTTTTCTAATTAATTAATTAATAGTAGAGTTTTCATTGTTTTACTATTTAGTTGAGTACAAAATTAAGGGAAGACCCCTTTTGAAGTGCATTTGAAAATTACTAAGTACAGTCTTACGCACAACCATAACCCATTTGGTAGTGATCAGCAATCTGGGAAAATTTGCGTCTGCTTGGCTACAGCACTTGTCAAGGGGGCAAAACTTTCCTCACCGAGCTACAGATAAATCATCTCACTCAATCGATCATTAAGAGTGGATTTACACTATGCAACAACTGCCCGATAGACTCAATATTTCATCTCTCTCTCCCCGCCATCTTTGCTGGTTTTAGCGAGAGAGAAAGAGAAAGAAAGAAAAACAAGCCATCTGCATAATTAATCGCCCACTAGGGGCGGCTTGGTCAAGTGCTGGAACCAGTGCGATTAGAATAGCGCTGTGCCGGCCATTGATGCTCAGACGGATCAGACGCCTGACTGGCCACTGCACTGCACACCATTGAACGAAATATTCAAATTAACATGTCAAATTCACAAGAAAAGACGTCCATCGCCCAAAGTAAAGAGAAAGTGATAAAAACAGGTCGCTCAAGTGAGATATTCAAAGAAGAATCTCGTTTACTCTGAACTGTGGGCGGCTGGCTGGCTCGATTCATATTCACTTACGTATGGTGAGCAAGCCCTCCTTGCGACACTACTCCACCTCTGTCTTGGTGACACTCTTCTTGCACTTTAAGATTGAAAAAGAGATAGAGCGCCAGTGAATGCATCTTTTTGCCTTCGAATACATTACATTACTGAGTTTAGTGAGAAGCCTTAGGATAAATTAAAAGGGAAGAAAAACTGAGAGTCTTTAAGAGGAGCGCATCGTTGTCCGAGAGGCTCCCGAGATTCAATTAAATGCGATTGAATGCCACCCGGCGGATCCATTCATAAAAAATGTGTGTGAGAGAGAAGCGTTTGTTGCTGTATTGGTATCAGATGGTCAGTCTCGTTGTTGTTGGGCAAATAGAACAAACAAAAAGGGACGCGGCCTCATGGTCCGAAAATCTTTCTATCTCTTTCCTTTTCTCCCCTCTCTCGTGCTTGTTGGTGGAAAGAAAAGTGTCCCGAGTTGTGTGCAAGTGGGCCATGCACAATAGTACCACTAGTGCATCGATGTCTTGAGATATTAATATTAATGCTCTACACTTGGATATAAGCATAGAATATAATGGCTCGTTCTCCAGAAAGGGGAGAGATTAATATCAAGAACCCAGTTTGGGCCATCGACTAGATTGGATCAGCCGGGACTTTCTTTCCCACATGCACAGTGCTAATCAAATAAAATACAAACACACATACACCAAACGTAACGAGAGAAAAAACGGAGTACTTACACGAAAAGATGAGTGGCATCTCTGGTAACTTGGTAAAGCTTGCGTGTGGCATACTCGATGAAGTTAAGCAAAGTCTGGCGGACGTCATCGTTGACATCAATCTGATTGCGCGCTGTCCACGTTTCAATGTAGACCACTGAGACACGCGTGGTGATGAGACTATAGTAGAGATCGACAATGTTGATGATCTGTAGGGCGTCGTGCACCAGCCGAGGCAAGCTGAAGTTGCGCGTCGTGTACTGCAGTGCAAACAGACCACCGAGCAACATTACTCATCCGAATAGCAATTCAACAAGGCACGTTGCAGTCAATCAGTACGATCATTTTTGTCGATGTCATCACGTTGAACGAGTCCACTAAGAGAGGCTTTAACGCTTCAAGTGCATCGTAGTGATGATGCGCGTGCACCCAGCTAATCCCAACCCTTTGCCATGTCTCTAGTTCATCAACGTCTCAATATAAGCTTGGTAAATGATTTTATTTGCCAGGACTAGTATTTGAGTGAGTTTCTCTGCACAAGGAGTGTCTGTCGTCAATTGATAAAATGTTAAATTCCCTTACTTGGGGAAAATAGCAAAGAAAGAATGGTGTGGAAAAAGTAAACAGATTTGCGCAACATGGCACAAGCATCGATCGCCAAACTAGAGACGAGTATTCTTAAATATTTTATAGACTGCCTATTGGGGGAATGGAGTCGAAGAGATGGGGTAACGGGAGAAAAAAAGAACAGAAATTGAAGCCAAATCCTCCTCGTTCGAGACGAGAGTGGTCATTTTCTTTAAAAAAATATCACTCTCTTTAGGATGAATAGCAAGAGTGGGAGAGAGAGGGGGAAGAGAGAGAATGAGTTAAGCAGAGTAGTTTTGAGTAGTGATGCACTGTGGCGGCGGCGCATCCTCTGCCATTGTGGGATGAGGAGCGCGTGGATGACTGCAAGTTGTGCGCCTGACTTACCATCGATTGGTCGAGCACAATGCCGAGCTCGATGAATTTCTCCACTGCACGTACGTCACGCTTGGACTTGAGTGGAGAGGATGAGGCAAAGGGCGAGGAGGTGAAGAGGGCGAGGGCCGAGGAGAAGCGGTCCGGCTCGTGGCTCACTTCCTCCTCCAGGTACGGCTCTGGCTGGGATGGGGTGCGTTGGTGTTGCTTTTGCTCTTGCTCTTGGTGCTGTTGGGCTGCCACACTCACTGGTCGACGGTACTGCTTGAAACCCCACTCGTGCATCCGACTGTTGCCACACGTGTGCTTGGCACGCGGCTCACTACTCGAGTACTTGTAGATGACGTGAGGATGACTAGTCTGTTCAATTTAACTCACATTAATCATTTATATGGTCTTCATTTGACACAAATAACACTGATATCTAGGTCACTTGACAATCACTTCCTCACTACTTTATACCTTAATGCTAACAATGTTAAGATGCAACTAATGTTGTGGTAAACTTACCGAGAGATCACCCCCAATAAACGGTTGAATGACAAATGTCTCGTTTTTGAGATGAATCACTCCACTGGGGCACATTAAGAACCAGTGTGGTTAGTGGTTGGCTGATTTTGCTACAACACTCACCTAACACCATGGCAAGTGCTTAAAGCTGCCAAGGAACCCGGGTAGTCGCGCATCTGACCATGGTAGTAGCAGTTTTCTTGTTCCTGAAAATCACAGCGGTTTAGGGAAAAAAGTACAAATTGAGTTAGCCACTGAGGATGACACTTTAGACAAGACTCTCAATTAGCACGGCAGACAAGCGTGACTAATCGGTAGGACGCCTCTCTCCCTCTTCTCTCTCTCACTCTCTTTCTCGCCACTTAGTTCTAAGAATTCAAGTGAATTTCAACTTGCAACACTGTGGCGCGACCGATTCCTCTGTGCCCATTATGGTACTACCATCGGACTTCTTGATCGATCTGCCAGTCAATCTACCCACGGCACAAGAACCAACCAAAGAAATTTTAAGGTTTTTTGAAACTTTAACTCTTACTCTCACACCCATCAATTGCTATTTTGCTAAGTGAGCAATTGCAGAGTTTACTCGCACCGCTATCAAGATTGTACTCCACACACACACACACACATTTGAGTAGGGTATATTTGAGTAGTTTGTCTATCTTTGCATGCCCGGTTGCATCTGAATTCAAGTGCGATTTTTAGGTCACTAGGATTAGATCACATGCACACACACTTACACTCTGGTTGGTTCGCTAATTGAATTAAAATTAAAATTAATCCTCAGTGTGCAGTGAGCACGCATGGACAAGGCAATGGCGCCGAGTGCTGTTCTTGGCATCATGTGTTTGCTTGTGTTCACTTGTCTGGTGCTAGATCGATGCCGCCTCGTAGCTGGCCTCGACGCGCCAACCGGGCGCCATCGATTAATCACAATTGGCCTCTATTTATTCTGTGAGAGAGGAGACAGTGGAGAGGAGTGCGAGCACTAATCCCCGCTGGATTCGATCCTCGTCGCTCCATGTCGACTGGCAAGTGTTCGCTCGCGAGACAAGCTCAAATCAAACAACCTTTGTACGCCTCTCCGTCTGTCTGCCTGGACAAAATAAATGAACTCTTAATTGTAGATGAAACAATCAAAGTACACAAAACAAATAAACGATAGAAGATGGAAGACAACACAATTGGAGGGAAGATTACTCCGCTACATGTCTTAAGTGGAGAAGAAAGAGAAAAAACATTTTTCTACATTGTCGCCAATTGTTTTCTATCAGACCATATTCCATGTTTTATTCAAGTTTACCATCGAATTCAATATTGTCTTGTTAACCCTTTAAAAGTACTAATAACTGAAAGAAACTTGGTGAACAAACTACACAAAAAATATTAATTAGAATTTAAATATGCAAACATAAAATGATTATATAATGCTTGCTAGAACAAGAAAGGAATTACCGTGGATAATGAAATATTGATGTCTAACAACAACAAGTAGAGCAGCTTAAAGTGGCGGCCGGGGTGAAAGCTGCCTAGCGCCCTCAATGGCCCTAGCGCATGATTGATTGGAGAGGGCACTGGCACTGCCCTCAATCTATCCAGCCCCGAGCTGACCGTTCGATGGCAATGACGTTATTAATTGTGGCCTTTGTATCTCTCTCCTTGTGTGTGTGCAAGACAGCACTCGAATCGATGAATCGATGCTTGCATCTGGCATACACTTGCCACTTGATTAGATTGGCTCCCAAGCGTACCCAACCGGCTTGACTCTCGTATAATTAGTGCAAAATATTCCGAGTAGGAGTACGACAGGAGTTGCAGTAATGAGAGAGAAAGAAATAGATGGAGAAAAAGAAACAGGGAACGGGTCGACGGACGCTACTTGACAAGCAAGCCATCCCAGAGAGAGAGAGAGAGAGAGAGAGACGAACTGTGGAGAGTTTGTGTAATTTTTTCTTTTTTCTTTCTGAAGCTACTAACAAGTATTTCAATGCTTTCGAAGTATTTATTTACTTCTAAAAATAGCAGTCACTTTAAAACCCATTATCTAGCCAAAGTAATTCATAGAGGCATTTGGTAACATATACATTTTAAAGTCGTAAATCAAAATCAAAAGGCTCATAAAACTCAACTAAAAAATTATTAATTTGTAATAATTTAGAAAACTTACCTGTGTTGAGATATGTTGTGCACCATCTGGCAGGAGATGCTTCTGTACAAGCTGTGGCGCTAAAAGAAATCTGTTTTGGACAAGGTGGTTTCACATCAGTGTCACATCGTTTTTCTGAACTTACTCGTTGAGCTTGAGATCAAGGCGAAATTTATATTTAAAGGCTTTGATGAGCAAGGAAGTAACATTATAATGTCTGGGCGGCGAAGTCTGGGTAAAAGAAAAAACAAGATAGAGTGAGAACCATTCGCAAATCACGTGAGTAAAAACAATATCTATCAAACAATAAATCTAATTATCCTAAGGATAAGAATTGATGACAAATTGGCTTGCAACTGTTTCAAGCAAGGAAGGGAAGTACTACAGAACAGTTTTTCCACAAAGCATTCTCAAGCAAAAAATAAAATTTAAAAATTCCATGAAATTGATTGATTAATTGATTCCCTATCTGTTTGCTATAAACAAGAAGAATAGCAAGCAAGTAATAGCAATAGTGTTTCTAGTACATCTGTATGAGAATTGCATTCACAAACATTGTTGATGTAGTTTAAGAAGGTTGTTATTAAATTTATAAATGCTAAATTCATCAATATTTCAAAAGGTAACATACCTGATTGGCGCGGTCATCCCGAGTGGAGATGCCCATCTTGTCGTGGTGCCTCATCTGCACCGGAAAAGTCACTTCGTAGAAGCGAGTTGGAATGCTTGTGATGAGTCGCTCGTTCTCCGGAAGTCGCCGCAAACGTTCCACTTCCTCTGTAGTTGGTGAGCAAAGAAAGTAAGAAAATATCACATCAGTGCTTGGTAAGAAGCAGTGCACCAGGTTTCACCTACCTCGATACCGAAAGTCGTAATCTTCTCGAAAGTTGCTTGACTCTGTCAAGAATAAAACAAATGTTAGAAGGAACGGATGGGCAATCACGGCACACTCGTGCTACCCGAAAAATGAGGTTCTAGGCGCACTGAGAGTGTCACTACACGCGCATGTTCCATGATCACGCGATTGCATGACTAAGCCAAATTTGTCCCTCACCCGAGGATTGTATTAATTGATACTGTAATACGATCGGGACTTGTGTGTATGTGTATGCCTCGATCGATGTGAACTTGAAATGGCTTTAGTATGAGTGATAGAAGTGAGTGACAGAGAAGAACACCGGTGGGATCGGGAGCAGTGCGATGGGCACTGCAGTCCAGTGAGTGGCTATCGATCTCCGATCTCGCGGCCTGACCACCTACAGAGCTCTGTAATGCCTAACAAATCCTATTAGGACAAATCCCCTCTTGTGCTGAGCAATCCGACTAGGATCGGTGCCGGTTAGGTGCCATGCTGGGCTACACACCAGGCACCGAGCGACGTCAATTAGTGCCCGGCTCGTTGCTTCCACGTTCTCAGCTGCACAGTGTCTCTCAACCACTACATTTTTGGCTTAAGCATATCAACTAGTACATTTTGCTTTACAACACATTTCTAAGAACTGCGTTTTTATTTGGTTTAAGTACAACAAATGATTTTTGTTTTGTACTAATTTTAATCAAAAATCTAAATAAATAGCAAAAACTAAAAATAATTGAACAAGCCAATAAGAAGGGCATCAAAATCATTATCTCACCAATAGCTGCACCATCATCATAATCATCAGGAGGGTAATTAACGAATGTCGACTCACTTGGCTCATGTGAAGCAGTGTGAATAGTGAGACACGCTTGTGGAATGGCCAATCACGGCAAACTGCCTTCACTCGTTTCGTGCGCTCGTTAGCGATGGTGATAAATCGAGCCTCGATAAATCATGTCGCCACACAGGCCGTTCAGTCGGGTGTGCGCACTTACACCACTTGCTGCTCTACACATTCCACTCTCATCAAACTACATTGTTTCACTATCAACTCAGGTAACAAATAACCATATCAACACAACTATTCATTTTTGCAATCAGTTTTTCAATAACTTTAGTAAATTGGTTTACACAAATATATTTGAGGTAAAAGTTGCTTAGGTCAAAAACTATTCAAATTATATAGATTTAATTTTTTTAAATTGAGACTGAGTTTAGTAAATATAGTAAACACAAGGATTAACATTATAAAATCAATATACAAAACAGTAATCTCCCTTGAAACTAAATAGATTACATTACGTTTTACGTAATGTAATATAAAATTGAAAAATTATTTCTATGTAAAGTATTTAAATTATTATATAATAATTAAATAGAAATATTAGGAAAACAAGTTTTGAGTGGTTCTTGTTGGCTTTGTCGCGTGGCTGACGGGAATGAGTGAACCGAATGTGGCTCAGGTTTTACTCCTACTACTCGGTGGTTGCTCTACTTTGCATTGACGCACTCGATCTGCTTGTGTTTCTAATTGAATTGCCCTTTTCCTCATTTGCATTGCCGTGCTCAACTCGTGAGTATGCGAGAACAACAAAGAATCCCTCGCCAATCCGAGCCGCTCCGAGAAATCAAATCACATAAAGGGACGAGGGAAAGAGACAGAGAGAGAGAGAGAAATGTGTAAGCATATTGTGTGCCAAATTTCAATTTTCTATTTGTCGTTTTCTCACACATGGAAAGAGAGGGAATATGAGAAAAAAGGAAAAATTTCTTTAATAAATAAATCTTCATAATAATGTAGAAATGAAATTGCTTTAGCCAAAAAAACATTTGATAACCTAGAGATTCGTTGTGAACAAATCTAAGGTAATTTGCAAACATGTTTAATCAATAATACTAGGTTGCGTTGAGACTCGCTGCCTTACAATCGACTTAGTCTTTAAGCATCAAAAGACGAGTCGAATAGAATCATGTGATGGCTAATTTTTTCGATACAAATTACAGCAATGCTATTTTTGAAATCATGTTGAAATAAAAGTTAATTGCAACCGGATGTGTGTTGCCTGAGTGACTTGATGGCTCGGTGGGTGATGCAAGTGTGTGTGATTGATGTGGAACGGACCAATCTCGGCAGTCCGCACTCGCCAAGCTGGTCCAAGTGAGTGTGAGAGTGATAGTGCGAGAGAGGAGGGAAAAGTCAGATTTATGACACCTCGGTTGCGCGTTGGCTGGCTGGAAGTGATCGATGGTGGCACGATCCAATCACCACCGCCACTCTGCCCTCTGCCAATGAACTCCTTCCGTGCCAACCTAGCCTGCTCCTATCGGACTGCCATCTTGGAAGGCCCAGATCGTGCTGACTCGATCGATCCTCACTATACCCACACACCAGCCACCAGTTCAAGTCAACACCATTGCAACTTTTGCATCTTGATAGTTGGTGATAGTAAACACTAGACCGGCTCTCTTCTGATCACTAACAGAAAAGTAATGACTTTTCTAGCTCAGCAAATTATAGATGAAACATCTATAATGACTGTTTAAACATAAGTAAAGTGAGTTAAAGTTGTGTTCAATTCAAAAAAATATTTACGGTTTTAGGGGCAGAAGCAATGTTTTAATATTTTAACTAATGTAAGAAATATTGTTTTAAGCCAATGAAAAAATTCACTTAAGGTTATGTTTAAAGTAATCAAAAGTAGATTTATTTTGTTGTACTTGGATTAATTTAAACTCAAGTTTAAACTTTTGTGTGTTAAATTAATGTGTGTAGGTACCAAATTTAGTCAATTGACAAATTGATGACCCATTTTAGTCAAATTTACGCTATCTTTTGGCAGATTCTACCTTTTCTTTCATCATTCTCAGTTTACAGTGTTCACTTGGGTGCCATTGCCCACTCATCGTAACAATTGAATTCGGGACCCGATTCAATTGGCGCCAATTTTCGTGTCAATCACCCATCGCAATGTGGCATAGCACGAAGGAGAAAAGACGAATCGAGTGGAACAAATCAACTGGGAACAGTTTGGGTATCGGGCTCACTATCTGTTAGAGTTGACTAGTCCCTATGCGCTACACCTCTACCCAGACTTGCGTGTGGGGTGTGAAAAATAAACAAGAAAATTTCCTTTACTTGGACGTGGAGTTAGTGGCCTGTTTTAAATTGAAATCACTGCAGCAGTTTAATGGAGTAGCGAGTAAAGTATGAAGGAAAGAGTGAAAGAGAGGAGAAAGAAAGGGGATCTCTTAGTGCATTTACTACTCACCAGAGTAATGATGCTGGCTTTGGCCGGACTGGTTTAGCACGGAACAAGCAGTTGGTTCTAACAGTTGCGTGACGAGTAGCACAAGGTACATCCAACGATGTAGGCATGGTGATAATGGTGGTTGACGTGGCAAAGTGCTTGGTAGAAGCTTCAGTCTGGATCGCTTAGCTCGGCAACCATGCCTGAGGCTGCGAGCGTGCGGACAAGTGTTGGTCAGCTGCTCCATAGAGGCTACTTGCAAACGGTCACTGGCGCTACCCGATCATGCCGCCACCCAGACACCACTCGACGGTCGGGTACTCGACCCGACCCACACACCACGCCTTCACTGAGTCCGGCCCAACATTGGCCCACTATTCACTTTTCCACCGTCTTCCTCTCCACTTTTCGAGTTCAATCCCTTTCACGTTGCTAACACTGATGACAAATCTGCAAATAAACAAATCATTTACATTGTTATTATTGAGAACAATTAGCAATTATTCAGTCAACTCAAAGCAAAATCACAACAGATGCAAATCTTAGAATTTTACTCTGTTGTCTTTTTAAGCAAACAAATAGCATTCACATTTATATACTATACAGGGAAGCTCGCATTAAGAGTGTTGAGTGATGACGGCTGTGGTGGTGGTGACAATGAAATTGAGAGGAAGATGAGATAGAAAATTGCAATATTTTATTGCCATAATATTCCCTCATTTTCCAATTGCCCTTTACGTGGTTGGGTAAAAAATGCTCAAGTGGGGCAGTAGGAATGGATGCGCGCGGCGGTTGGAAACAGCAGCAGCTGTTCGTCATCATCAATTGAGCCAGCATTGACAAGCAACCAATGACAATAGCTGGGGAGTGAAGAGAAAGTGAGGGGCAAAAGATGGATAGAACTTCTATCAAAGTGAGACTGGTTGGTGAGGCTTCGATCTACAGTAATAACTGTTTAATATAACACAACACAGACGCCACACATGCACTGACACAGTGGCATGTGGAGCATCGATGGATGCGAACAAGGCTCCACTCGAATTGCACTCATAACTAGAGCTCGATCAAAGGTTTGCTGCAATGGTGGGGCTAATTAAAACCAGAGGGCCCCAGCAGTCGAGCTTTACACACAAAAAACCTCACTTATTCGTCGTCTTGTACCGGGCTTGTTTGCTGCTTCATTAGTGCTCAGTCCGTGGCTGCATGGCGGTGTGTTCCAATTATCTCCAAACTTGGTTCTACACTCCCTGTTAGTCTTTCTTTCCCCATCTGTTTGTCAAGCGATCGGACCAAACAAGCAAAGCAAACGCAGCAACAACAATGCAAACAGGCTTCTCAAAGGAGACACCGATGGGCCTGCTTTGAATACTACATTACATTTACTCTAACAACTTGCATTTCATCCTGATTCCTTGATTTCTCGATTACAACTTTGTTCGTTACTAATGCTTAGTTACTCTATTTTTCTGTTTTAAATGTTTCTCTTATATTTATGTTTCCATAAAAATAACCTGCAAATTTTTAAATTGATTGTTTTAAAACTAACTGTACAATAACTGTCTAAATAACATTCACAAAATCATAATAATTAGTTTTAAAATATGACAAGGAATAGATTGGAAAAATTTTTGATTTGATTGTAGGTTGGGATTGAAATGGCCTAAAATTTTAGCTTTTTCTACTAGACATTTCGCCAAGAACAAAAGGCTATTTTAGAAGTCTAGATAATCGTCTGGTCACTTCACTAGACAAACATAAAGGCCGGTACAGTAAGATATAATAGACTGAGCTTAATACGGTACAGCTCGGATCAATTGAAACTCACTCCAACACAAACAAAGACAATGTGACAAACAAAAAGAATTTTATAAAATACTGTTCTTTAAATTCCTCGAATAGAGCTTAACAGAAAAAATTATAAAATTAAGAAATTGTTTTTAAAGTGAAAAGTACCGATAGTTTGCCAGGGGATTTAGCAATGTTTTCAAAGTATAATAATGAAAAAAACTAGAAAAATCTGAAATAAGCAGACAGAAAGTGAGCAAAAGAGAAAAAGAAATGCAGAAAGAATAGAGCCAACGCGGAATTACTTTTAATTATAGACTATTCTGCACGAAGCAGTGAGTCGAGTGATCCGGCAAGATGTGCTCTCTCTCTCTCTCTCTCTCTCTCTCTTTCCACAACAATCTCTCAATTGTAAGAGATAGTTTTGAAAAACGATCAATAGATCAGCTCCAAATAGAAAGGCAATATCACAGACTTGACAGCGCTAAGAGCCTTTAATTTAAGACGTGGATAAAATAAAATAAAATCTAAAGTAAGCTGAGAACTTTTTCTACATAAAAATATAAACCTTGTATTTCCATTACGTATTTTAAAAAATGTTTATTTTTGTTATAAACGTGACACTTACTCGAAAGTTTAGATGAGTTTAAAGTTTGTCATTATGAAGCATCACACACTTAGATTGTAAAGAGAAAACAACCGAGTGGAGAGCTAAATGGTAGAAGCACAATCGGAATAAGTTTGAATGATAAAGGAGATGATAAATTTCCTGATTGAACCCACAATCCTGATGGCACCAGTGTGGGGTCTAGAGGTCCGAAGACTGGCGCGCCAAATCGAGCAACCAATTCAAACTGTGGCACGAGGGATTGGTGGAGTGGACCTGTCTGAAGAGAGTGGCACTCTCCAGTGCCGAGCAGTGCAGTCAAACTGGCACCACACTCGGACGCCCAATAGACCTACCAGACGGCCACCAGACCCAGAACACCAACAGAGTGGCATTGCACACAGCACCGAGTTGGCTCGCGTAGAAGGAGCACGTCTATGAGTGGCAGTGGATTGTGTGAATGCAGCATCAAGGCACTGCCACCACTGGTCTATAGCCATCCACACAGTGAAGGGTACCAATTAGACCCGACTGGGATCGAAGATGCCAGCCGGTCTGAATTAGAAACTTGCGCCATTGGTAACTCCTGATGAAAAGATTTAATTCGATAGGAGATCCACAACAACTGCAATCAAGAGCAGAGCAAGTGAGCCACAAGATTTCCACCATCACTACTCTCATCCCACCTCTCATATATAGTCATGAGAAAAAAATAAAATCTCGGGAGAACAATTGTCCCACAATCATCTTGACTTTAACACAATTGTTTTCAACCTCTATTGATAGGGATTATCAATTTGTTTCATTCTCACTACTTTACTTATTCTCCATAAACCACCAATTTATACACTTTACAATTGATAATGTAGTTATTAAATAAAAGACTTTAAAAACATAAACCTTGAATTAAAACTTCCATTTCTAAAGCGACTTGCTACTTAAGTTTACGATATCACTAAAGAAGATTTCCAAAAAGTTTTATAATACCCATAACGTGTCATGTGGAGCAATGTTGATGCAAATGTGTTTAATGCGTCTGAAGTATCTCAGATGTGGCTCCAGACACTAATAGCAGGACATAAATTTGGGGACAGCGGTTACATAAAAGGAAGAAACAAGACACATCACTGAAATTAAAATCATCATATGACTATGTGATACATTGTATACTGACAACTTTTCTTCTTTCTTTCTTACTCAAACACCAAGCATTAGTGATGTGTAGAAGAATCGATTTAAGGAAGCACACTCTGCAGTGTCACTTCTCAATGGCTTCGAGTTGTACATTATGATTTAAATTTTATTAACCCAATTAAGATATGCTTGTGCGAGAAAGACACCCACCCACACACACAATGTTTGTCAGAGTTGTAGAACACGCAGAGCTGTGCTCTGCTGATGATGATGATCTGTGACGGTGGCGAGTGAGAGCGCACACTGGGGTGCTGTAAATAATGGCGCCTTGCCCGTAATATCGCAATCGGGTGGCTCGATATGACTCCGACAGCCGGTCAGTCGATCTCGAGCAACAATCGGACTGTGAGGGTTAATGATGCATCGCAAACAAATCGCCACTTGACTCAAGCCGCAGCCTTTCGATGCTGATGCAGTCCACTTTAAAGTGTTGCCACAAATGGTCAACGACAGTCAAAGAGAAACACACAAAGAGAGGGAGAGAGAGAGAGTGCTGTGAGTCAACAATAAAGCAATAATCTTTCAAAACAATGGTACAAGCCAGCTTCCCATGGGAATTCTTCTTTTCACTCGCTCCTCCCTTTCGCAACTCTAACAAATTAATTTAACTTAACTACAACACATTCTTTCACATTCGTAATTGCATCTAGTTCAAACTGACTAGTCATGTCAAATCTTCCTAAACTAAATCTACAATAACAAACCATAAAGATTTTTATTAACTTAAGGATTTGCATAATATCAATTCAAAAAAAATATTTAACGTTTTTATCCCAGGGTATTGCTTAAATTATGCTCTATGATAGACGAATTGTAGTACCGATAAAAAATCTGTTTTTTCTTCTTAAAACTATCGATAGAATTGTTTTTAATCAAGCTAAAAGCTCATCAGCGAGTCTGCTTTATCGATTAACTATCTGCGTCACATGTAAATTAACAACACTGACAATTGAAAGTTGCTGATGTTGTGTTATTTAGGATCAATGTCACTTCATACATCACTAGAAAATAACAATAAGACTCATTGTCGCAGCTCGAAGTGGGTTGAAAAACGGCAATTCAAATAAATCTCTAGTTGTAATCGATTTGTCAATGCTAAATTTAGTGAACAATTACTGCGTTCATAGAAGACGTCTTATTACATTGTCCACCATTAGTGGACTTTGTAGTTTTTTGTATTATTAAAACTGTTGGTTTACTGTTTTAAACTAAATCAAAATTAGATTTACATAAAGAGAAAGAGAGAGAGAGAAAAGAAAAAAAAGACAATTGGTGAGAAATAGAGAGAAAGCCTGAACCAAATTAGCATCATCGGGAAGCAAATACAGAGTAGCGCACACTGTGTGAGCTCATTGATTGGAACGAGCACAATGCACCAACATAGACAGTCTTAGCTGACTGCTTGCAGCGTAGTCTCAGGATAACTCAATTAAAAATAAATATCGACAAACTGAATAATAAATGAATTAAACAAAGCGTGCACTCAAAAAAATCAAGTACAAAACAAGACAAAAAAGAAATCTCGCCTAGTGACAGTAGGGTTAATTTGGTTGTATATTTAAATGAAGCAATATTTAACTTAGTTGTAAAACTTGAATGAAATGTTTGACAACAAAGTTAAATCTGGTTCAATCAAATGGGTAGAAGAGGAGAGTAAGTTGGCAAACACAAATGAGCTCAAGGCTGTCGATCCAGTGGCTGACTGACTGGGTGGTAGTGCTCAAGCAATGGGTCATCTTTGGCAAGGCAACCCAACCAATCCAACCAAGCCAACCACCACACGCCTTCACTCCACCACTTTCTCCATTCTTTCCAACACTTCACATCTTTTTATTTTAAATTATTTTCAACTTTACAACTTGGTCTTTTTCTCAAAACACGCCAACAATTGGTGATTTATAGTGTTGCGTTTCACTGTCTTAGAAACAGTGTTGTCAATTGCCATCTGAGATGTGTATCACGAACACACACACACATATATATACATTTGCTTTTTCACTTTCGCTCACTGCTCTCCATAAATGATAGTAAATATTTTAGTCATGCTATGACATTTTATTTTTTAACAAATGAAACCAACACTACCGATTAGCGAAATAACAAGAACCATTTTGAGACCAGAAGACTAGGACAGCTTATAGAATAAAGTGATTCGAAAAAGAAACACAAATATCACCTTTAAACTTAATTCTTGAAAATGTGACATACTATAAAAATGAAGATTACTACTTCAATCAACTAAATTAATCAAAAGAAATAAGATTTTGAGCCCCAAGCTGCAAATTTCGGACAAAATTATGCGTCACCTAAATTATTGTAATTAAATTTTCAACAAGTTTTAAGATAAAACTTTGATAAAAAAATTTCTCAAGAGCATCAGACAAGAGATAAGCATTTAGATTAAGTTGGCAGTGGAACCGTTACAGCGAGCCCATTAATATTGTTGGATCGAAATGTTTGCCTACTGCTGCACAATTAATTAAGCAATTTTTCCTGAAAACTAGTTATTGTCAGTTGTCAGTTTTGAAATGGGAAAAAAATTCATCAAAAAGAACAAAAGACACAATCTGTACAAGAGAGTAATTAGAACAGTGGAAAGTTTTGGTTAACAAAGTTATCCGTAATTCAAAGTCGTCGTCATGCAGAGTATATAGTGACAAAGCTGACACTAGGTTTGGATGTGATGCGAGAACTCGAGTTGACTCGAGCTGGCGTGTCCAGTGTTGGTGGCAAGTCGAAATCTGATCCCGATAGCTCGGGAAACTCAGTGATGCCTGTCAATCCGGTCAATCCGTGCAACAATCCAATCAGATGAAGTGCATCTCGACCGATTACTAGCGAGGTCTGGTGGACTACTGGCAACGCGTGCAATCAGTCCGAGTCCAATAGACAGATGGGTAAATAAAGTGCGACAAATCGAGCCACCAAACGGAACAGAGAGGCGCAAGATGAGTGCGCCGAGGAATGCTGAGAATGCAAAACAAAGCCAGACCGGGACCGGAAAGCTCGGCCAAAATGGTTCGACATGGCCCCACCAATGGCGGCAATTTAATTTGTCAACGGATCCAAAGAACATCGGGAGCAGCAAGTTAATTTCGATTTAATTTTCCTATTCATCTTCCTAGTACATGGTTTGTCGAATCTTTTCGATTAAGTCAGATTGCAATAAATTATTTGGCGATCCTCATTGTGGAGATGCAGATTGAATAGAACTGATGATCAAAGCGGATCAGTAATGCCGGTTGTCAATGATGGACAAGTGCTTTTCCTCCATGAATTTCGGCAAAATGGCCCACCTGTAGAGAGTGAAACGAGCTGAGATTAGACGAATGTTATGAACTATTGCGTAAACCAACCGGATGGGAATCAGTAGAGCGATGATGACCGGAAAGATCAACCGGATATATTGCCAAGGCGCAAATCCAAAGAAACAAATTAGTGCCAATTGAAGTAATTGACATAAAGTAAAAGAATGCACGGTGCGTTGGGGACAGTGACGCAGGTAATGGGTTGGCGGATAAGAACTCTGTGGTAAACAAATTTAATAAATGCTTTTAACTACAACTTACGCTCTTTCACTATTCTTACTTGCTCGGTAAAAAGCAGCAGCACTCGTTCGTAAAGTGAGTTGTTGCGCAGGGTAGAGATTGCGCAATAGAGAAAAAGACCACAGAGGACGGCGATGGGGATGAGACCCAAGGTGGCGGGAATGAAGAGGACAGCGAGTGCAATGAGCACGTGCACTGCAATGCCACTCACTCGAGTCTCTCTCACGTTGACCACCACATAGGCTCGGTGAGACGCGTGCTGGCTGTCGTGTGCAGGCACTATGTCCGCTAGCAGACGAGCGTGAAGCGGTGAGTGGGGCAGCACTCCGTGGATCCAAGGCAAACCCATCATGGAGAGAACCGCATTGAGCAAGCCCACCACTAGCAAATCCCAGTGACAGGCATCGCCTTTCTTCAGGTGGTTGGTCGGTGTTGACACCATTGAAGCGCACACATTCTGCGCCACGAAGAACAGCAATGACAGTGAAAAACCAAGCACTATTGATACGGGAATCGACTGCGAGTTGAGTGTCGATAACGAAGCCCAGCGCCATTCAAAATCATTGCTTATCGCAAACGAGTCCACTGTAAATAAATGAATAAGACAATTTAATAAATTACTTTACTAAAAACTAAGATAGATTTGTAGCATTCTCTGTGTATCAAAGGTGGGTGCATAGCAACGCCCATAAAGCATAAGGGTACTGCTTGGCAAATCAATCATAGGGTGCAGTTGGTGCTTCAACCCAGTGAGAGACGACTTACCCTTGACACGATGGAAGGCGGCCGATCCAATTAGACTGAAGAGGATAACCGAAAGAGGAAGTGCGTAGTCAGCAAGTGATTCGCGTAGTAACGAGCTCAAATAGGGTCTGTCGAGTCAGAGAGAAATATTAAATTATCAAATCGAAAAACAATCAAACGTGTGAGCATGAAAGAGAGAAAGAAAAAAGAAATGTTTGGATAGCACAACCAACTGCAAGTCAGCGACGTGCACTAAACGACACATAGAATTAATCCACAGTAAGCAAAAATATAACTAAAAATAAATACAAAACAAAATATAAATTCAGGTAACTCTAAAGGGACTAGTCGAATAGCCGAGTGAGCAAAGAACTGACTAAACTTGTCAAGCAGTGGCACTTGGCAGACAGGCGGAGCTAATTGAATTGCCCTGTCATCTCTGGTGATGCCTCACTTGGAAGCACTTGGCGGTTCAATGTGCGTACCCTCTCTAATCCGATTGACACTTGCCCTCTGAGCGAGCTAGCATCAAAGAGGTAACCTATCCCAAACTATATGGGGTCAAGTTTTTAGAATCCCTCCAAGTGTTTAAAATTGGCTTTTGTGAACAAACTTCTGGCAACGTGGTGCTGGTTTGAGCACGGCAACAGCTCCTCTCAAAAGACAATTGTAATTTACAAACTCTTTATGTGGAACAAGAGAACAAGAGGAGCAAAACAACTGTCCGGTCAATCAAAGCAGCACGAAGCGAGTCAATGTGGATGCGTGTGCTTGGCAGCATCTGTTAGTGTGCACTATTGCACTATTTGGTGTGCACCAAGAGTAGGGTAGCGAGCAAGGCTGACATGTGTCTCCGAGCCGTGAGAGCTCTTGCTCCAGCTCGACTCATCATCGCGTGTGCGTGTCTGACACCATTTTAATATCACATCTTGGGTTCCACCATATGAGCAAAGACACAGACTCCGACCAGAAATTCAGCTTGACTACCATCAGCACTACATCGAAGAAAAAATTAAATTGCATTAAAGACCACATGTTTTCGTTTCACAAATCATCTCATTTTTCTACAAATGCACATAGAAAAATGTTCGCTTACAAAATAAGCCTAAATTGTAATTCAACTAATGGGTCAGATTTGAAAAGCGAAAACAAGGAAAGTTTCTCTTGTAATACGGGAAAATCTTCCGTCTTAATTTGATCCAGAATTGTTGCAATTGAAAAGTTTATTGACACACCGATAGAATAGGATAGAGTGGTTTGGTGAGAAACAAACGTTGAGTGCTCGATTCAAGTTTAAACCAGTACTAAAGTTATTTGTTTGCTCTCTAGCGTGCCCTTGCAAAGAAGCAGATTTTAAAAGTTGAGAATAAAAGAGAGAGAGAGAGAGAAAGCTTTAGAGGAGTCAAATATTGGAATCTACTACCCTCTTCTCTTTTCTTTCTTTGCTTGTGTCTTCATACCCAAATAAAAAAAGAATAATACAAATCAAAAAGAAAGACGGAACCACTGAAAAGTAAAATGAAAAAAAATTTATTCAGAAATACAAAAGCTTCTCAAAAAGAGGCAGAGACCAACCTCACCTGTTTAATAACAAACCATTAAGGATAAATATATATAGACTTAAAAATTAGATGTAATTATGGTCGATAAATGGCAATCCCAACAATCATAAGAGAGAAGCTTTCAAAAGCAATTCAGTTTAATCAGTTACACTTGGTACCCATTTTGTAGTGTGTGTGTGTGGAGCACGTCATCGATTTGAATTATAGCCCTCAATCGCAAGATCGCGCTTGCAATCAGAACATAACACTGGTTGAGGTTATAGAAAATGAATCAGATTCCCTCTTTGGCGCTAGGTTTCCTTCCTCCTAATCAATCACGATGACTAGATGGAGAACGCGAGATTTCCTGAATTCACACACAACAGCGACGCTAGTCAAACCAAGATCGATCTGAATCTGCCACTGAGTTGTGCTTGCAACAAAGTAGCAAAAAAGAGTTAACGCAGTAGTGGCACTGGCACCAGTAGGCCTGTGACAGCATCGATCTTGAGTGTGGGAGCTTGTGGACTCCACGAGAGACGCACTAAAGACAACAACGCTCATTCCAATCCAACACAAAGAGTACAACAGACATTTAAATTGTCAATTTGGAACGCATTTAGGCAACATCTCTCCCGCGCATATGATTGTGTCGCTCATCTCGATAATTGGAACAAGGTTTTAAAAATACGTTTCCATACATTTTTAAAATCATGAAAATGAAAAGACAAGTTAGTGCTGTCTAATCGGGTTAACGCTTAAATAGCTGCCATCGGTCTTCACTTTCTGCGTCAACCTTTGCACTAACATAGGCAAAGCACTCTGTGCTTTAATCTAGATTAGAATTGAGGTGTCAAATGGAAGACAGGGAAAAAATAATATATAATCGAGTTATGTAAGAATATATAAATGCAAAAGAACAAATAGCCATAACCAAATCAAGCAATTTAAGTCGGGTGAGTACATCTGAGGGGTTAGCAAAAAGTCAAACGATGACGAATGAAGGAGTGAGGTTAGAGACGAGGGGGTAGTATGGGTAAACACTGTGTGCCACACATACATCTCCCAATTGTCTATCGCACGTAGTCACTGTGCACCATCACTCGCCACTGCATCTCGATATCATTAGAATGAGCAAATAATTCGTGTCCAAGCGGTGTGTGTGTGTGTGTGTGTTTGATCCGAAGTCCCAAACGTCGTCGTGCCATTATTCTTGTTGGAGACTTTATGGCTAGTGAGTCGGCAAAGCGCGGGAGCCCAGTTAATATAGTGGCCAAACAATGGACCCAACCAGTCTTAGGCAGCACCAAGAAGTAGATCAATAGTGCTATGTAAATATGACTCGGGTCGGACTGCGGCCAAAGGAGGTAAGGAGAAATAAGAAAAATAAGCATGGGAGAGATAGCGAGCGTGGACAGGAGAGCCAGCCGTCGCCTTCGTGCTGGACGTGTGCGTGCCAAATGTCTAAATCAAAGTCCTCTCTGTGTGGCCGTGAGTCTCTCTCACTTTCTCTCTCTCCCTCTCTCCGCATGTGTCCAAATGAAGTGATCTACCGACCGGACCGTGGGCAAACAGGACCAAGCAAAGTGAAAACGAAACACAAACTAACGATATGAGATTTTGTCGAGTCTACCGAGCGAATAACCGGGAACCGAACCCAAACAACAGACAAGCTAGCCGATGATTGCGATTCTATGCTAAACAGTACTAGAAAAGCAGTTGCCATGAAAAAGATGTTCATTCAGCATCCGGTCAGAGAGAGAGAGAGAGAGAGAGAGAGAGAGAGAGAGAGAGAGAGAGAGAGAGAAGGACTCAGGGAAAATAGTTTCCATCTAGGAAACAAAACATGCTTGTCCTACCACCTAATGAAACACCGAAAAAATGTGCGCGACACCAAGAGACACGCACCACGCGTCCACATGGTGCACACACCGTCACCGACAATCGATACAGACGATTAACACAACTCGCGACAACACTGGCGACAACACATACACACCTCCAGCCTGCCACTAGTATTGCAGCAAAGCAAACCACACCATTTTACTCCTCAAGTTGTTATTCCAACATCATCATTGATTGTTATCTATTACTATCGCCACAGCGTTTAATATGCGCTAACCAAAAACAAATTTGTGTTATAAGCAAATCACAGTATTATTTTTATATATAATAATATTGTATGTTCAGAAGAATTAAAACAACTTCAATGTATCGGTTGCAACAATTTATGACTGACACTATAAAAATTAAATAAAAACTGACAAGCCATGATTAAAAAGTTTTAAGCAAATTTTATAATAATCTAATCTACAAGATTCAATGATGTCATTTCAAGAAATTCAATAAATAAATTTTGGCTATCGACACATTAACCAGTTCGTGGGTTTGATATTCACTAGTAACACGTGGCGTGCATGTGTCCATTAAAATTCTGACAGGGAAGACAACATTCAGGGTCTATTTTTTGTTTTGTTAGTCAACACTCAACATTCCTTCTTGTAAATCGTCTTAAGTCAAGCGTGAGTTTTACCTCTGGCCATATCTCAAGAAAAACTATATATACCGGAAAGTTTAGAGAACGCTTTTGGTAACTACTAGAGTGTTGTCTGCAACTTTAGGTTGAGACGCACAATACAGTTTTACCTTAAACGAATCCAAAGTCAGTGTACGTTTTTTTCGAAACAAAGTAAAACATAAATAATTATAAGTATGCACCTACTGTCATGTCTACACTGTTAAAAAAAGTTGTAAGGCTATAAGCTTAAACTTATAACCTAAAGTTAAAGTAAAGGAAAATCAGGTTATAAGCTAACAAAAATAATTTTGTTAGCTTATATTTGCATCGTCACTATAACCTGACAAATGTCAGTTATTCAGGTTGTAAACTACCATGTTTTATTACACTTTTCTTTCTTAATCCCACCCTAGAGTTGATTTACTTTGAGTTTATTTAAACAATCTTTGACGTTTACACGTCTTCTCAAAAATGTACAACACGGTAAACAACTAAAGTGATTTAATAAACAACCAGAAAAAAAGGGAGGACCTTAAAGTCCACATTACAATTGGGAAATGAGGAAGAAATGTATACATACTTTCGACTCCCCT
>WURS02471257.1:0-13032 GCA_011762765.2 Rhinocypha anisoptera | reverse complement strand
ACTTTTATGATCACTGTCCAGCAAATGTTTTGCAAAATGCGAAGAAGGATTCTTGTTTTTGAAGCATGTGTAATGTTACTTCACTCAAAAACAAGAAACCTTCTTCGCATTTTGCAAAACATTTGCTGGACAGTGATCATAAAATCCCACTTATCATTAATTAATAAATAAAAATTTTTCTGAAGAACCTAATAAAAAATTCAATTTTCTACTGGTCTAGACACGAAAAGAATGAGAAGGCATGAAATGAATATATGTAGGATTCATACTGTAAAGGGATTCTACTTGAGCATGTTCAGGAAGGGGATATAATATAGAGCATTAGATGACAAGAACTAATGCCCTAAGATTACAGGCAGTAAATTAGACATTACATTCCATCTAATAAGGGCATACAGAGCAGATGAAATAGATTATATCCCAACAGAATTGCTTGAGGGTTTAGGAAAAGATGAGACATCCAATTACAGCCCCTCTTCCGATATAACCCTCCAATTTCCATCTTTGAAGAAATTGGCTGCTGCAAAGTCTGAAAGAAAAAAAAAGATTGCCACATACTGAGGCAATGTGTCCAAGGTAAATAATCCATGTCAGTCATGGGACAGTGCACTTCACCCATCATAATATCTTGCATGTGTCAAAGGTTGCATTGTACTGCTTCACTCCTATTCCCACAAAGGTTCAACACAGGAAATCTTGTAGCTCAGTAAAGCCTATCTTGGTAACATTTCTGATTGTCTGATTACCATAGATTAAATTTGGGTGTATCTTTGACAATAGAAGAAAGCTGTTAGGTTCATTTGGCAAGCCACAACCCTTGGTTGTAGAGGATTTACAGCTGCTTCTGAATGGTGGTTATCCAACAATTAGTCCAGTGGGCTACGGTAAAAATGGGGTGTAAGCTCTGAATTCTTTAGGACAACACCGATTTTGATGAAAATTTGGGATTAAGCCTGTCTCAACCTTCCCAATGTGTGCTTTTTGTTTTTGGGGTGAAAACTACCCCTTTGGATAAAAAATTTAAAAGCCACTGATTTAAGCCTTTTTATGATTAATATCATGTTTAAACATGTAAAATAATATTCTTTAAGGTTCAGGAATATAATTAATGACATATTGCAATGTTTCATCCCTTAAAAACCACCCCCTTATGATGAAATTCACACTTTACACACTTTGCACTCAACAGTCCCCACTATTACTTTCCAATAATCCCCGCTTTTCCCCTTACACAAACACCAATCAATTACTTTTCAACAATCAATTATCCAAAATTTAACTTTGCATTAACAACAATGAAACAAATGGCCAGCTTGACTACACGGAACACACTATGTTCCGGTTTGCTATGCTTACAATAGGTTATTTCATGATAACTTTTTTAATTCTAAAGATATCTGATTGTACAAAAGCTCATTTTACAGGAAATTTTAAGAGCTTTAAGGTCCGTTAATTGCAACTTTTTTGAATTTTTAGTATTTGAGATTTTTGAGGTTAAGTGGCTTTGGACAAGATACATTTTGCACTCAAATACGAACTTCAAACGGTGATATCTCAATTAATTATCAACTTAGAAAAATAAAAATTTATCTCCAATATAAAGCTACATTTTAGTATGCTCATACATTTTTTTCGTATCTTCTTTAGTTTTTGAGTTATTTTGAAAAAATAGAAAATTTTTCAAAACTATTTTAAACTTGAAATCTAAATTTAAAAAAAAGCATTATAAACTACTCAAACTTAAAGACGGCACTGTTACTACCTATATAAAGTAAATTTTAAAAGAATTCGGCTTAATTGTAATTTTTGCGATTAAGCCATTGGGTTAATTCCTGCATTTTTTCTCGAAAAAATGAGACAATCATTTTATTTTCGTTATAACTTCGTAAGTTTTTATGCTATTGACTTAAAAAAACTTATTTTGAAGGTTTTTTTAAGTACTTTAAAAACGACTATAAATGTTTTTCTCTAAAAAAAATTCTTCGTTTTCCTGTTATTAAACGTTTAGAAATCTGAATTCATTGTTCTGCAAACCAACAGTTTCCTTAAGCAAGCCATAACTCGGTATTTATTGCATCTATAGAAATAAAAAAAAACTCGATCAATTCGTTATTTTATAATTTCATTTATACTGCTTATGATTTTTTTGATAAAATGCATGATTCTCCAGTTATTTGTGAAAAAACAGTCTAACACATGTGATTTTAGATGGAAAATCAACACTTTCATTTCCACATAACTCGAAAAATATTTATTTAAAAAAAAAATCAAAGAATATTTTTTGCTTAGAATTCACTCTATCAGTTTCTGCAGTTTTTTCTATTGTTATAATTTCCATCCCCGAGAAAGGGTTGCACCCCTCCCCTGGGTAAAAGCACACATTGGCGCTGTATCACTTTTGTTACTTGGCCTACTCCCTACTTACTTTCCAAATTTCACGACAATCAGTGTTGTTCCAAAGAATTCGGACCGAAAAACCTTCATCCACTGGACTAAATGGGCTGGTTCAGTTTTCGGGACTAGACAGTCCCTATCGTGGTTATTGCTGGCACAACATCAGTAATAAGGCATCACCATGCAGTGGTAGCTGGAGTGACTATGTCAGTTGCAAGAGAAGCTTTGTGGCTTCTTGTATACGTACTGTAAGATGCATATATTGATTGGGCCAACTCTCTCCAGAGCACAAATCTCTTTCAGTGGCCACTCCTCTGTGGGCTGTATGGTCAACAGGTAGTGGTTGATAGGGTGTCTTGATCTTGTCCTTACCAAGGGTGTTGTTAACATGCGTGACCACTATTCCCTCCTGCTGGAATAACTCCAGGAGGTGGGCAGTATCAAAACATCCCTCGGATCTATGGAGCAGGAAGGTGGTGTTCCTCTCCTCCTTTGGGCTCCAAGTGCGATACAGGGCATTATCGCATCATATTGTGGCAAGGAGAGCATGGTAATGGTCCATGGTGGTGGTAGAGACTTGGGTAAAAGATCTTTTGTTGTCCACATTGAACTGAGAGGATGCAATGTTCTTAATAAGCACCAGGAATTCTTTGTGTCTTGCTCAGACTATATGAAGATTGGGGTGGGGGGGAGAGTGGGGGTTGGGGTTGTTCCTTCCTTGGCAGATGAGATCCTCCATTGGGTACTACAGGTGTGGATGCGGAAGCATCAGCAGGGGATGTTGTGTCCATTGACTCCAGAGGCTCAAGAGTGATGAGTGGCTAGGTGCGGTTTTCAAGTGTTATGTGTTTAGCTGGCTTCAACCTGCACTCTTACTTTCATCTTTTCCTTATTTCTTGGTTCACTTTTCTTCCTCCCATATTTCAATGATGAAAAATATAATGCCAAACCTTCCTCACAGTCTTTATTTCTTATGACTCTTTCTTAAACAGAAAGAATGTTACCATTCAATGGTACCCCAACCTATAATAGTGCAATCTCTGAGCAGCTTCGTTCTTCTCTTCGAACTCTCTGCACCCAATGAATCTGTTTCTGTCAATGACCTCTGCACCACATGGAATACTCTCTGGATTTCCAAATATGCAATGCAATACTCTCTGCCATTTTGGAACTGTATGCTCCAAAATAGTATGACAGTGAAAAAACACTTGTTGACATACTTTCCAGGCATCGGTTTATTTACTCCTACTTTCTGAGATGTTAGGGGACCAGCCTTATTTTCTTGCTGCAATGGCAGCAATGGTGCCTCACCTACACTTAGATCCAGTAACCAGCCGCACCCAGAAAACCCTCACTGCGGTACTGATGGAGTTTCTTTCACCTATTTTGGCTCTAGCTGCAGCTACACCCCAGCCACATCTGCTCAAATTGATGACCAGATAACCTTCCATGACTCAAGAGTATCATTGGTCTCAACAAATGAGTTACTCTCTATCATCATCGGTTTTCAATGTACATATACTCTTTTCATTAGTATAAAACAGTTAAATTTTTCTTGCAACTTTGTTTCTTGAATATGTGAAGCCCTATATATTTTAAATCAAAGGACCTTAATGATAGCAGAATCAAAGAAAGAGTAATCTCAAAGGATTTACAAAAATATTTAAATTAAATTTTACAATAAATTTCCTATTAGTGCATAATTTTTAGCAAAAGTGTAAAAATTGTTTTTGGTTTTTATTTTGCAATTTTAGGCTTTAAAGTTTTTACTTACCAGGTTAGTATGAGGGGTAGTGTATTCTTTATTGAGGTGTATTTTTAAACGTGAATAGCTTTTATAAACCATAGGAATATGTGTATTTATTTGTTACTCTTTTGTGTTATAACACTAAAATGACCCTAGCCATCGATGCACCCTAAAAAATACTTGTGTTATAACAGTTGTGTGTTTTCCACCGCAATGTTAAAACTTAACTGGGTGCATGTGCTGCTGCTGTAAGCATTTGCTTAAGTTTCAATCAAGTAAAACATTTGTTGAGTCATTCAAACTCAATACTTTTAATCATGAAGTAATTGATTAGTTCAATTCTTCATTCATTAAATGTGTTTTGCTAGTATCACTTGTTTTATATTTTAATCAATAACTTATCACTTCTCTGAAATAAATAATTAAATATTCCATTGCAATTACAGTCCACCTTGAATCGCCTTTTGAGAGAAGATATGGAACGGCAGGTGGAAAAGACGCGTAGTGAGAGTGGGGATAATGAGGATTATACCCAGGAAAAAGTAATGGAACTGGAGCAACAGTGTGTAAGTGTGCTTTATCAGAAGAAGCAAATTTCATCACTGGAATTGGTATTCTGGTGAGAGAATAGTATAAGAGCATGTAAATAACCCTTTTACTATAAGTTTTTGACTTTGAACTTAGGACCAAATTCATGTTGTTTTATGTTGGGGTAATAAGAATTTTGGCTTGAGTTGAGTTTTTCAGGTTTCCATTGGAGTATCAGGATTTTGTTACATAATGCCACCACTTGATATGTTGTGCTGAATATCATGACATGCTGATGATGGTAGTATTTTACACTGGCATTTATCTTTTATTAGATATTTCCTCAGTAAAAATCACTGTTAAGTGGCATCACTAAGTGGTTAAGAGGCAGCATTAATATGTTTGTTGTTTGGCAGCATATTATCCAAATCATGATTTTATTGGAACTCTAGAAAGTTTTATGTTTTATAAAAGTACCAGTGATGTTTATTTAGTAAAAATGATCTTATTCATGATTTTAAAAAATCACTTTTGGAATGGATATTCCTATCTCTTGTACACAATGTGTAATATACAATACAGTTGTCATTTGTAAAGGTCAGTTGGCATCTTCATTGTATTGATTTCTGAGGAAGTGTAATAGTGAAATGTTGCATTATGTGAAATTTGGAGTAATATCAATCATTTAAAGAAACAAAGATGTTCACTCTAAATACTCTCCATCTTTAATGACCATATTTTAACAATAACTCAGATAGCCTTTCACTGTTATCACTGAGGAAGTTATCTTGTTACAATAAACTGTATCATTGCTATAGCTAGGAATTTTAATTTGGCACATAGATTGAACTACTAAGAAGGCTAAAAACGTATACCTATTATGTCTTCCTGCTACATTTCTTAGTAGGCAGCAAATATTACATTCATTTAGAGCTCTCAATACAGGAAGTAAAATGTATTTGGTTTTTAGACATTCTACAATGCTATTCAATTCATAACTACCACTGCTCTATTATTCTACAGGTCATCTTGTAACTGCCTTTCTCTGATTGCATTGTTTATCACATCTCTTATTCTGGTTCTTCATCTATTTCTTATGGTCTGTGGGTCCCACGCTAAAATTTGTTTTGGTAATATTTTGTCTGACAGTTATCACACAAGTACTGTGTCAATATTGTAAAAAAATAGTGAATAGATAGATAGAATTACTTATATTAATATTATTATTAATATAATTTAGTTAGTTTAAAAATTATCTTAGCTGCCATTTGTAACATACCATTTTTTCTACTCAAATTTTATATTTATGTAAAAAAGGGTAAATTCTGTACAAAATTAATCGAAAAGGATGATTTGAAATGCTAGTGCTTGATTTCCAATTGCTATGTATATGCCTATTATACAATATGTTTTATTTCAATTTTGCATTGCCCCCAAAACTACTATCCTTCTAAAGTTTCATTTATGTAATGCTAACACTATTTTTAGCATAATTATATCTATTTACTATCAATTATTCACTACTTATTGCATCATTTACTTATTTTTAAACCATTATTTTGATTTTTTATAAATTTGATATCTACTAATTACTTCTTACCTTTTATTAGGAGAATCATATTAGTGAGCTGAATTCCCTTTTTGCTAAGGTGGATGAAAGGAGAAGGGTAGGTACAATTGTACAATATTTAAATCTAAGAATCTAAATTTTTAAAATTTGCCAATGACCTTACGCTTCAAGATTGACCATATGAACTCACTGATTCAACTGTAGCAGAATAGTTTTGAATCCTCTGACTGGAACATTTTTCAAATTAATTTCTTATTAACCTCTAAATTATATCAGATCTGTATCTACATATAAAATCATACCTTATGAATGTTCAGTACTCTGCATTGGTACTCCCCATAAGATTACTTTGTCTAAAAACTGTACCATTTGTGAGTTCCCTACAATTTTTTGTAATTAAGGGTTAATACATTTTTATTACCAATTACTTTCCTTCTTGCCCACTGTTTAATTTTAGGAAACATGTTGGCATTGATAGCTTAGCTTTATTGGACGGAGAAATTACACAGTAGCTTCTGTACCTAATTTTGGGTCTGAATTGCTACATTTAGGGCTTAGTTGATGATGAATCCAAATTTAAACTGACTAGTAACTACAAAAGTAATTTTGTATATTTGGAACAGAGTAACGGAATAAAAGAATCCCACCGCATATCCGGAAGTCTTGGTATTAAATTTTTGTACATGATCATTTCTTTCATTTTGACCTCACCTAGATTGTTGAGATACCTTTACACGGTTTGAAACTATTAGGTGTTGAAAACTCAGTCGTAGTGTTATGAGTACCATTTGGTTTAAATTAATTTAATGTGCTGTATGAGGTCACTAGTAGTAGAATTTTTTTATAAATTGTAAAAAATTGAATTGCTTAATGGGGTGACTTCTCAGCCATAATTAACATTAAATATTCTAATGCAAGGAAAAAGGAAAGTCTGGGAAAATGTTTAAAATATTTCTCAAAAGGATGTATGCATGAATGCTCACTATTGGCTTAGTATATAAGTACTATTATTAATTTAAAAATTATTAAGGTAAATAAATTTTGCTGACTCACCCTATGAAAATAGTTATCAAAATATGTAGTTCCACAGTGTTTATGTGGCATGATGTGTTTTGCTACTATGTACCATATTCATGTGCTACATGAATATTCTACAGAGTATCAAAATGCATCATGCCACATAAACACTGGAAACTGGAACATCGCTTAGCCAGAATATGATTAAATGTTGGTGAGAGAAAGGTGAAATGTCCCTTACAGTTTATTTTTAGCTGATTTTATGTTGGTACTTATCTCTTTAGATAGACTTTCGTTTTAGTACTTAATCGACCCACAGTTATTATGAAATATATGGGCGGATGACCTACATTGGAAATGTTGTGTTATAAATATTCTTATTATATGTTATATAGTTGTTTTAACACAGTGTAGGTATGAAATGGTACATTTATAAATCTCTTGATCATCAAAGAGATTCATAAATAATATTGACAGAATTTAACATACTTACATACTTGTGTTGAAATATTTTTCAAGTTTTATTGAAAAGTGTATATCAGCTCCGAAAATTAATTGGATAGTTTTTGTCAATGCTTATGTATTATTAAGGTATTGGCTTATTTATTTTTCTGTAAGGCTAAATATTGAAAAATATTATATAATATTTAATACCTGATGTGCTTTCTTTATCTTATTTAATAATGGTATATATATATAATAATGTAATACCTTAATATATTAATTTGTTTTATATTCAATGTAAAAGGTCACTTGGTGCTGTTTTTTAATATTCAGCATATTAAATATGCAATAAGTACATAATAGCTAATATTGTATATGATCATTATGAAGCAATAACAAGGTTTTTAAAAAGTATTCCAAAACATATCGTCCGATCACAGTTATTGGGGCAATGTACTATGACCGAAGGTCAGTTTGTTTGAAATTGATGTTTGATTATAGAGTTTATAGAACCTGTTTCACACTAACAAATAATTCTTGAAAAAGATATGTTGTTCAAGCATTATTGAAAGCAAAATCACATTGAAGACCATCGAATACAAAAAGATATTGTCCAATAGAACTTCGACAGCCTTTCACACCAGCAAAGAAGAAATGAATGGATGGAATTTGACCATGACAATATTAAACGAGTGACTGTTATTGAGTACGCAATTTAAAAAAGTCTAAAAACATAGAAGCGTAGTTAATACAATCATTCACCTTCAATTTTTGTATAAATTATCAGGTTTATTTAACTTCTACTGTTTAACTATGTTGTGTTATCTGTTTATGGATCTGTTCATGGAATTCAATATTATTGTACGATAAATATCTCAATATTTGTTGGTAAATGCATGAGCATACATCATTTGGCTTTCACTATATTTCAGTATAAGTATTGGGACAAAATATATATTTACAGTCTCCAAAGCAGTGGCAATATCTTGAAGTGACTTTACATTTTTTATTTTTCTGATGATTGTTGGGGTAACTCACAGCATACAAATCCTTCCTTCTCCTCGTACAACCTAATGAGGTGCTCCACTGTTGTTCTCTCCCAGGTAGCCATGTTGTCTGTTTTGCTTCATTAGGGCTCATGCAGAATTATGGGCAATTTTACCTATCATGTCATTGGTTGAGAGCTTTAAATACCTACAATATTAAAAACCTTTCAGTACAAGAAAAGTTTTATGGAATGGAAGCCCTTCAAGAGGGTTCAATACTCTATTGTTGTACTGTATAGGGATGATATTTCAATGACATCATGTCATTTCAAGAAAGCTTGTTCAAGGAATATTGAAGGTGATTTGATGGAAAATTTGATAGTGCGAAATGGGCTTTAGAGTAGAGTCACAACATGTAACTCACTTATCTTACATTCAAGATCACCTTTCAGTAGAGACGATGCTAGACTTCATATTTAAACTGATTTCGCCTTGTAAATACCCATCGTATTTTATTCAACACATATAGGTTTACACGACTCAGTGTTTTTCATTCCATTAACACTTGTGGAATGTCCTAATCATAGGACTTATTATAACTCTGGGTGGCTTAAGTGCTAATCATAAAAGTCTATCTAAAGAGATAAATACCAACATAAAATCAGCTAAAAAAACACTACGTGAGACATTACACCTTACTCTTGCCCTATGGTACATTTAACCATATTCTGGCAAAGTGACAAGAAGGTTGTTCCCATTATAAGTATCCATAAGTTTCACAAGTCACGCCTGATATTATTATGTTTATCCATTTGTTAAATTATCACGATTTCTTCAAATGATATATTAATAACCATTGTTCAATAATATCTCCATACATTTTGTTCCTTCTCAGTTAAAAAGTAGAAAATACTCCTTTTCAGAAAAGGGAAGTGCCTGATTATTTATGTGGAAAAATCAGTTTTGAGATTCTTCGAGAACCAGTAGTTACACCTAGTGGAATAACATATGAAAGAAAGGACATTGAGGAGCATCTGCAGGTAAGCCCCCTCTATTTTCAAGTTCAGGGAACAGAACTAATCTAACAATTTACAGAAATGTGACTTAGTTAACACACTAGAGCTGGTAGCTATGACCATGCCAAAGGTGAATTTCAATACTTGAGTCAATATAAAACTTTGGTTAATCATACTCGGATAATTGGTACAATTTTCTGTTTTTGAAGTAATTTTATGTATATATATATATATATATATTTTAAAGTGATATAAAATTTTTTGTACACAGTTCGCAATCAACAGAATTTAAGAGGCTCAATTTTCCTTGTGCTTATATGTTAGAAAGGAATAGTGAGGAGAGCTTAGGTCATTATATCACCAGGATTATTAGTATTTATGGGATATAACTGCACACAGAAATAGTGTAGAATACACACAATGATAAGTCAATTTGTCTGAAAAGTTCTCGATTTAAATTTCCATCGTAGTTGTGAGTACATACATTCCATGGGCTTTCTTTACAATTACCCATGAATGTTTAATATAGATTCTAATTCCACCAGGGATAATAACATTATCTGATATCAGTATATTAGAGAAAATTGAGATGAAGTTCATGTTAATTCAAAGTATGTACAAACTGAGCTCCATATAGCTGATGTATTTATTAAAACCCTGCCAAAAGATATATTCAAAATGTTGTGTTCCTACTCAGGTTTAATTAGTATGAGTGTGCTCAAATGGCGGGAATGTTGATATATGAGTCTATCACACAACAATGGTTTTCATGTATTTTGAATGGATGTGCTTTTGTTCTGTATAATTTTCATACCCATGTGCACCTCTGGTTGTGCAGTAGGTCAACTGTGAGCAGCCACGCTATTGGATGTCAGTCTCTGCCTGAAAATCCAAGAAGTGTCACAGTGTAATTTGTTCGGTCAATAAGAGCCTACTTTAACCAAATCTTATTCTATTTCTCCCTAAACCTTAGAAGTTACAACAATAATAAAAACTTAACTATCTTATGTGTTTTTTAGGTGTAACAGCAAATTATTCGTTTAGAAAGAAATGCTTATACAATTGTTCCAAAAGTGTTAATATGCATTTCTTGCCTTTCCTGAAAGTTTTGATTATAATTATATTTCATACACATTTTGAAACCATTCAGATAAATCAATGAAAAAATTCTAACATCCACCAGTATGACAATTAAATGAATTATAGTATATGCACTAAATAATTTGAAATCAATATTTTATATATTGCAGAGGGTGGGACATTTTGATCCAGTGACACGTGTAAAACTTACTCAAGATCAATTAATTCCAAACTTTGCCATGAAGGAGGTGGTTGATGCATTTTTGCAGGAGAATGAGTGGGCATTGGAGTACTGACATTGGCATTCTGTAACTACTACTACTTTTTACCAGTCACCACGTTTTCTGAAAAGGTGCAAAATTTGTTGGGGATAAAAGGATATATGTTCAATTGCTAAATTTTTGCATTTGACTCTGGTGAAGTTAACGGTATATTGGTCAAGTTCTACTCTGCAGGTACAGCAGATGTCATTGTGTGTGCTTATTATTTATAATTTAAGTAAACATATTACTCTTTTGCCCTCATTATTTCCATATACATTAAATTAGGCCTATTTTTCCATGGTTTATTTTTCTTGAATTTACTTTTTAATTGATAAGGCATTTTGTTTTGATACCTTTGCTTTGTATTCTTTAACAAGTATTGAAATTTGGCTGACCCATTAAATGAAAAGCTTGTATTAAGGTTAGTGATTGTTGTGGTGCTTCATCATATTGTTTTTCATGTTGAGTTATCTTAATTCTTAGCCATTTGCAGCACTACACATTATTATTCTCATTCCCAAGTCATGTATGACAGCTACAGCCTATTTCAAATGCAATCCAGTTGTTTATCCCTTTTTCATAGAATTTAGTTTGTTTGATCTTTGAGATCTCAAATTCACCTTGAACTATCGATAAATCATTCAATTATCGATGGGTGTAATTTCTGGATTCACTTATTCTATAGTGACTGAGTGAGAGAAATGTTCTTATGATTTTCAATCTTGATCTGTGTCATTGATGAAAAGTTGTTATAACCTTATAGGTCGAAGCATATTTTGGTTCCTTGTGTAAGATGAAGTGTACATTACTGTTCATATTGTTTTACTGACATAAGCTTATGCTTTGTGTATTCAAATATATGGAAGAATATTATGTGAATGTTTCATTATCAAAGTTCATTTCAAAGAATTACCTCATTATTGACCATTTAAAAACATTTCCCATATTTTAATTTCCCAAATGAGTAATACTCTGAGCATCATAGTATATTTTACTGAAATTTTTTAAGTTAATTTTACGGAAGTTCAGATAATGCATTACAGAAATGTGATTCTTGTATTAGTTTTAATATAACTGTTGTTAAGATTAAATAAATTGCCTCACTACTTTTTAGATGTATTCCCAGATACAAGCTTGCTATATGAACCCAGCCAGAATAATTTAAAAATATTTTGTGAAACAATTAATGAAGTACTTAATCTGGTAACATTTTTGGGTTTAAAGTTTTCTTTTAAAATGTGATGACATTGATATGTTTCATGTTTTACTTCTTAAGCATTTGGATTTGTTTTCAGGTCAACCATATTTAAGTATACCCAGGATTCTGTCATTATTGTCTAACAATGTCATTATTGAATTGGAAAGTTCAAACTGTATATGTGTGATGTGGATATGTAAATATATTTTGATTTCTTGTGGCTGAATAAAGTATAGAAAATGAAGCTGTAATTATATCATCCAAGCATGGTGTTTTACTAAAACCATCATCAAATCAGTAAGGTTTAAAAAAAATGACATTGTGTCAAGGTTTTGTTAAAGTACTCATAAGATTAACCATTGCTTTAAAATTAGACAATTTTACATAAAAGTTAGACTTGGGAGTTGAAGTGTGCTCATACACATAGTTTTACATTTATCTTAAACATTTCCATTAATAACTTCCAGTATTTTTGATACTTTTCATGGTCCCAATGAATTAAATTTATCATGATATTTTAGATGTATTGGTCATGTAGGGATAAGGGAAGTCACCCCTTAAATCTTGAATAAAATGAAATTACAGTAGAAGTCCACTATAACGAGAGCTGATGAATGACGAAAAATCTCTCGTTATAACGCACACTCGTTATAGCCAACGGTCATTTAAATTCACCCCTTTCGGCATTTATAATGGCATCAAAAGTGGGCGAAAAATGAGCAATGAAGTAGTTGTATCATTCCATCTGCAAATGCATTGAATATAAATCTTTTCACTAAAAAAAATTAA